>CACKRE030000198.1:18088-45803 GCA_902602495.3 Ectocarpus sp. CCAP 1310/34 | reverse complement strand
GGGGGGGGGGGGGGGGGGGGGGGGGGGGGGGGGGGGGGGGGTACATCGTGCATTAGAGAGTTACATACATATGTTGTTGAAGATTGTATTGTTGTATGTTTTACGCAGCGTGGGTGTTGTTGTTGGCTTTGTATTACAGGTTTGGCATAGGTGTGGTTGTGTGCAAAATATCGTGCGGTGCTGCCGTAAAAACCTGCTTTTTTTCCGGTCGAGTTGAGACATACTTGTTCGAGTTAGTGCACGTGCATGTTGGCGTCGTGAGCTTTTAATGTATGTTTCACATCATCACACCCAGTGGGTACAACTCAGGTACGTCATGGGCTGGTAGGCAGCGCCAGTGTGGCTCCTGCCAACTACACCGCTTTCGCACACGTCTCTACGGTCCCCAGACCCCTCATTTTCCTAAATAAATGGTGTGCCCCTGCACCCAGGTTCTTCTGAGGCCAGAACGAAATTCTGGATTTTCCGCGCGGTTTTTTCGAATCAGAACCTGAAATTTTGAGACGGCATCTGCATGAGTACAACTAAAAAAAAGCCACTGCACCATTTGGATTTTTTTCTAGTCACTTTTGTCCCAAAACAAGTATTCCCATACTTACAACAATAGGGGTAACTCATGAAAAAATCCAAATGGCGCAGTGGCTTTTATTTTTGTTGTACTCATGCAGATGACGTCTCAAAATTTCAGGTTCTGATTCGAAAAAACCGCTCCAACCGTGAAATACGCGTCTTAGCTGGACCAGTTTGTATCTGTTGCTTGTGCCGAGAGAGACGAGCGGAATCTAAAGAAAGAATCCAAGGATAAGGCGGGTCTAGAAGTGTACGGAATGTTGAAGGAAGGAATAAGGTTCAAGGACTACCTACATGGACCAATGGATGCAGGAACAAAGCTTAAGGTCAAATTCAGGACTGGGGACATAGGCCTTCGAGAACGTCGACGAAGACATAGGACGGTAGGCGACGAAGACGGCGAGTTCAAATGTGATTGCGGCTTCGAATGCGAAGACCGCGTTCATGTAGTCGCAGAATGTCCCTTGTACAAGAAGGAGAGGGAAGTGTACGTGACTGAGCTGGGAAAAATAGATGGGACGTACAGGGAGATGTTTGAGGCATGGAATAGAGAGGAAAGGTAGCTGTAGTGGGGCATAGGAGGTGGGTTGAAAAGGCGGGAAGGGATATCGTTAGGATAGACAGACTAGGGAAGACATTTTTGAGCCACCTTTGGCAAAGTAGAAAGGAACGATTGGCCATCGGTGATCGGTCCTGTGGGAACAATGCTCCGTCCTCTCGAGGACGCGTGGTCAATGGTCTAACCGCTAAGGCATGCAAAACATAAGAAAACGCCCACCCCCCCCTAACAACAGCATGTTGCCCCCGAGAAAAAATTAGCTGGCGTGGGAGGAGATTGATCACCCCCGGACTCAAGTACACCATAGCGTAGCGTAGCCGTCAAGCTTGCACTCACTCGTGATGAGGGAGTTCACGGTTCACATTGCCTTCTCGCGAGTAGAGGGTGTTTGTCACCTGTTTCACCCGTTCTCCCCTCGATGATGTAGCTGGCTGCAAGAGCAATTTGCTTTCGAAAGACATTATCTACCCTTGAAACTTTACCAATCAAGTCCGAGGCGAAACATATTTACTTGCACACCCTTTCACATCCGTGACTTCAATGAGTTCTGGCCCTACCCAGACACGTATTTTCAAGATTGCCCTGCTGCATCCGACACCAACATACTCACATATTAGGTGTCGATGTAAAGCATCTATGCTCTACATGTAGCTGGATCCAAAATTCATCATGTAGGCAACACACCACGATCTACTCGCAACTCATGGAGACGAAGGGCGATGTGGAAGACCGAACATACCCGTGACACTCTGTCATCGAACCAAAATAGAGAACGAATTTCTAAGGGTGGACAAGTCACAGAGTCGAGGAAGAGTACAGTGATCTAGCGTGCGCCCCGGTCTTATCTCTGGCCAGCCGTCTTTGCGTGATGTTGCCGACCCGGATGTGCCTCTCATCCTCGTATCTGTCGTCGTTCGAAAGCAGAGATAGAAATCATCACCATCATAATGCAAAGTCGGAATGAAAAAACTCGCACGCGATACACGCAAAACACCTGTCTTCATCGTCGATCGGTATGCGAAAGTGATGTCGACCTCGGCTAAGCATAATGGGTAAGAAACCGGGGTCGCGTAGTTGCCATCAAACGCTTTTGGCCAGTATCCTGGTGTAAGGGCTCCCGATTGCGTCCAGGGCAGTCCCATGTCATGCGAGCGGCTACGTGATGTTATTATTATGTACATGGCCGACGATTATGTTGCGAACAGTCTATTCGTGAGGCTCGACAAAATAGCACCCGAACACGAGTCGAGAAAATGCAATTCACGACCGATCACGTCCCCCGTGAGGAAACTTTTCGTGGAACCTTGAGTGGACAATATATCGTCTCAAGTATCTTGCCTCCTCAGTCGTTGGCGCCAATCATGGACGTCTTCGTGTGGGTGTGGCAGCAGACCCGCCTCGCTCACCACCCGGAACAAGTGGTAGTACGCCAGATTGCCGATCTGGGAACACAAATCGTAATACATGAAGCAGAACTGATTGTAATGGCAGCAGACATGAAGAGAAATGATTGTGCGAAAGAGATGTCATCGACTGGGTTCAGTCCGCAGAAGACGAGATGGCGGAAGTTTCGAAAAGCGTTCATCGCATATGAACAACTAGTATCAGCGAGTGAAGTTTCGCGGGGATGCTCACAGTACAATTGGCAATGCCGACTATCCCCGAACCCAACCGAATGTAGAACGCACAGCCCTACCCGTGGCACCGATCTGCAAGCAGCATGTTACCTACCTGCAGCTGGTGTTGGCTGCGCATGGTACCCATGAAGGTTGCGAGGTTGTACGGCGTCCAGTTGGAGGCGGCCACCTCCGCTGTCTCCAGCGCCTTCTCCGTGGTTAGTCGTTCCTCCTCACTCACAGTCCACCTGTGTCACGTGAAGCGTGATAAGGGGGGCGGAGTGAAATTAGAAACAGAACGACGTGATGCTAATGCACGGAAAAGAAAAACAGGGACGTTCACGGTGTGGAACCGCACCGTGGTACGGTTTTTTGTATCTTGACATGGTCATGGTGCGGTGCGGTCGGTGCGGTTTTATCATATCACGGGTCGTTGCGGTGCGGTCTTTACCATCTCCAAATTCGACGGTGCAGTGCGTTTTTTTTCATCTCGAACTTTGACGGTGCGGTGCGGTGCGGTGTGGTGTGGTGTGGTGCGGTGCGGTGCGGTGCGGTTCACCGTCGCACAGTTTTTTTTCGGTGCGGTTTTTTCTACCCCATGACAAGAACCGCGCGAACCGCGGCCTTGGCGGCGGTGCACCGTCGAAGCACACCGCGGAGAATACTACGGTTGTCCGTGACAAAATGACAGGGCCTCCATGATCTTTTTTTTTTTTCGTGGTATACGTTAGGTTAAGTCCTTTGAAATGAGGCCGACACGACAAATCCCACGAGTTGCGGTCAGAAAACCCGAAAACCCCAGACGAAGGAGAAGCTACTGATCGTTTACTTAATTTTCGCAGTCGCCATGCGTTCCTACAACACGAGCTACATTCCTCACTTGCTTCTACTACTACTATTGTTGTTGGAATATATATGAATATGCGAATATGCTAGAAAAAATGAAAAAAAAAAATCTGGCAGCACCACCAGGCAGGCGGCTCATGCCCGCCACGGGCTACAACCCGCGAGTGCGTTGACGGCGGTGCGTTGCACGCTGCGAACTGTCTTCGGGGTGCCCCCAGTTTGCGCGGCATCAGCAGCACCAGCAGCAGCGGTAGGACGCGTGGCGACCACCTGTGCGAGAGGCTGGTCGCCATCGCCGGGGGATGACTCCATCAGAGATGGGCGGAGTTGTGTACGGAGCGTATCGCAATGGCGGTGTGTGTGTGGTTTTTTGTCGTACCACGATGCGGTGCGGTGCGTTTTTTTTTGTCTTGAAATGTCCACGGTGCGGTGCGCACCGCACCGCACCGTCGAGAAAAACAGCACCGTGAACATCCCTGAAAAAAACGAGAGTGTGGGACTCTCTCTCCTGCTTCTCATTGTTTTACGGCGTTAGCGTCAACGTACTGCATTGCGAGGAGAGTTTCTCACCCAGGTATGTGCTTCTCGCCCGGTGCGTAGCGGATCAACGCGTCACCACCCGAGGTCCCCTGGCACAGCCACTGCCAGCCCCCCTTGATACTGTCCATTTCTCGCCTCGCCTGCGTTGCCAGAGCTTCACCATATCAAGTTTATGTCAACTCTGGCCGACTCTGGCCGACCCAACACACATGAACAACGTCAGTTCGATGGTTCAATGCATCGCTATTTTTTTGCTATGGGTTCTTGGTAAGGTCGTCCCCGTTGTCGGCTGTAGAAGGGTTGGCTCGGGGTTGGCAACAGGGTTTCGCACGTGATGGCGATGTGCTGAACCTAACGGCAAAGGATGGAAACAGTCCAGGTGAACTGAGGGACGAATATGCACGGCGTATGATACGGGAGTTAATACCAATTCTGTAGATGAAACAGAGACACCGCCAAGACTCTACATTTTCTACTCACGACTGTGTTCAACAGAACTTCTAGGCTGTCGGTTTTGGATTCGTGGTATCCTCGCACCCACCTGTGGCTCTTCGTTGATCAACGTCTGAAGCATCTCGGCGCCCTTGACTTGCACCAAGTCATTCCCAACCAGCCTCTGCATCGCTTCGAACACTACACGAAACCCACGCGCCTGGGACGGGCAACAACGATGCAAGTACAACAAACGCCGCCTGGTTGACAGTATGTCACACGTACAGAAAAAAATGCTCCCGCCGCCGCTCGACCGGGCGCGCGGTTGTCGGGTGTGCTCCGCACATGGCCACAGTTTCCCAACGATTCGAAACCGATCGCGTCCACGGTGGCAACCCCTGTAGGAGTGATACCGAGAAGCATGTCTTGATGCTCTGAACCGCATGACTTGGGGGGCTAATACCGAGCATCAAGCCTCGAAATGCTAACACCAAAAAGAAGCGTGAGGCCCTCGAGGGAGGTGAGCCCTCTAGGGCGAACACGTGAGGTAAGTCCTCAAGGAGGTGGCCCCCGAATTCACTACGTTCCGTACAGCCTCGAGGTTCAACGATTGGACGTTCAGGAAATCACCTGCCGAACGTTGTGGATTACAAACTGCCAACCTGTTCGCCCATGTCGCCAGGTGTTCGCATGCACGACACGGAGGCGCACTACAGTAATACAGCACACGAGTGTGCTGGCGAGAGCTGCACCATAGTTCATTACCTTCAGAATCCGACCGCGCCCTTCCGGCGAGACGCTCAAGAGAAGTAGCAGACCGGTGGCGGCGGTTAGGACACCGCTGTGGCACCTGCCGTTTTCGGTATCGGGCATGCGAACGCAGCGAAGAGGGAGTTGCATTGTTTCTTGATACTGTTTCCCGGAGGTGGTCGGTCAGATCCAAACCTCACGTTCCTTGGGGAGGGTAGTCGACGCTATCCGTAAACCTAGGACGGTACCGCGCGGGTTTCTTCTCTGAGCACAAAGAATGCACGATGGCATCCTAAAGCCCGTGCCAACCCCCGAAACCTGTTGTTTCTACATCCGCGAGTGCCTATGACGCATTGGTGCTGCGGTATCCGGTCTCCGGCTTGGACACACCTGAAGCAGCGGATGGTCGAAATAGCAATCTCCACGTAGCCCCCCCTTTCCAGCCGCCGCCGCCCGCGCTCGACGCGACCAAGGTGTTCCATAACTCTCAGACACATCTCCGCCAACCGAGCGTAACTGTCGCTGCAATCCTCTTCACTTCGGTCCCACCTAGACCCCGCTCCTTGCTTCACTCTTGAAATGAGATGCTGCAGCGTGGTGGACATGGCGGCCACGCCCCCCGCCTTGAGGACGAGACGCTGGCACTCGGGGGTGTCCTGCATGGCAACCGAAAGGACGAAGACTAGATCCGTCGTCGGAAGTTTCAGTGGAGACCCGGACGGACTTTTCCGCGTTGAAGCTGCTGACGACATGACCCGATCTCGACGTTGTCTCTCCGGGCTAGCATCTTCTTCTTCTTCACCATCCAACCTCGTGTTGCTTGACAGGCATGGCAGTAGTTTGGCCATCGTTGACGGTGCCGGGACTGCTAAAGACGAGCCATGGCCATCACCTGCTGTCGATCCTGTTTCAGGTCCACCAAGGCCAGGCGGCTTCACCGCCGATGTGCCGTTGCTGTCGAACTTTTCAGCAGACGCTTCCATGGTCGATGTCGCATTTCCCAGAGTTTTTCTTCTGCCGGCGCTTCCCTTCCTCCGATCGTAACCCGGATCATCTCCTACCTCTCTTCCATGCGAAGCTTGACCTGTCGACAGGAAGCTTGCTGTGGATGTGTTCGCTGTGCCGCCGTTGTCGTCGATGGCACACGTGGCAGGGAGAGCCGCTGACGGTGTCATTCTGGCGGCGCAAGCAGCGGCTACGGCAGGGTTCCCTCTGATAGCCGCAGCGGCTGTGACCTCGCTCGCGAATACCCACAGGAGCCGGACCGCCAGGGGCTCGATCGTCTTGTGGCCGGCGTGCTCCTCCAGACAGCCAAGCACGGCGGGAACCGCCCCGAGTCTTACGCACAGAGCAGCACCGCTCTCTCCTATGCCAGGGCTGCTGCCCTTTGTCGAGGAGGGCGTGGTCGGGTGGCCGCGCTGTGCGCGCCGAAGAGAACCATCTTCACTGCCGCTGTCGTTGCGTCCGGCGCCGGAGTAGAGCTTGGTAGACCTTCCGCCAAGCTTCGCAGCAGAGTATTGTGAAGACTCACCGGTGCGGTTTGTTTCGTCTCCACCTTCACTTCTGCGGCCCGCTTGGCTGACATCGTGGAGGCTATTAGGAGTTCCGACTGATCCCTCCCGTCCTAACCGTTCCGTTGCCACCGACAAGAGCCCTTCGAGGGAGCTGATCACAACGAACGCATTAACCCGCGCTTCCGATAGCGCCAGCTCCACTACGCTCCGCACGTGCTCCCTCCCCACACGAGTCAACGCTGAGGGAGGCGTATGGACATCTTCTTGACCGGAAGAAAAGGCAGGGGCACGTGCTGAAGCGGGAGTGGAGGTAGTGTTGGAAGGGGAAAATGCAGCAGAAGAAGCATCCCGGTGGTCTGATTCAATGTTTATGGCGGTCTCATGTCGAAGCCGCTTCAACCACTTTTGTCGCACGAACGGCCTCTCCCGCATCGGCTGGTGGACCCCTCCAGAGGATGTGCTGCCTCTGCTACTACCACAAACAACATTACCGAGTGGGTAGGATGGTGAAACAGCGTTCCCCATCCTTTCCCACTGAGCTCGAACGTTTTCCGCCACCGGGCGCCTTGCGCCGTCTAGCTTTTCGGCTGAGATGCGCTGGTGTTCGGCTTCCCGCTGCCGTACACGAGCGTCGAAGTCGAGGCAATGTGTGGTAAAAGCCGTTCTGCGATCCAACAGCAATTCACAGTTGAGAAGAGATCAGAGTTAGGCCAGAACAAACAGCCAGGTGCAGAGGTGTTGACTTTTGTAGTAGCTGCACCAACGAAACGTGAAACCAAGGGCACGCACCACCGACCCTGGTTGCACGAGCCGCCCGCTCCTGTATGTGGATGACTGTAGCTCGGACGGTGGGGATGTCAAGCATGACTTGCTCACCCTCATCACCTCCTTGGGACCCATTCTCACTTGTTCCCACAGCAGGTCCAGTATCCGGTCCACTGCAGTTGTTTAGAGATGGCATACTCTGCCGGTATCCAACGTCCCGAATGCTTCAGGGGGTCGCCTGCCACGGAAAACTTCGTTCGCGAGAGATGTCCAGCAACCTCGCCCCTGGTCACCCGCCGAGCAAGAGGTTGATTGCGGCTCAACGCAATGAGACTACAATAATCGGTAGGTTTTAGTCTGTTAGATGAACAGGGCACCGTTAAGAAAAAATAAGGGATGTGGCAGTGGTCATTCCGAAGGTCAGGTGTGCTTGTGCTGCAGCTATGTAGCTGACTGCAGTCTCTCCCGGTGATGTTTTGAACCATCCTTTCGGACCTACTTGCGGCCGATGCTAAAGAAGGAATCAACCTGTGGGTGTTGCTATGAAGTTATTTGGAGTATCAAACCCTGGTACGAGGCTTGTCGTTTGTCTGGCAACTATGTACTGCTATTGCAGCCCATACCGTGTGAATTTTACCTTCCCCGCTTGTCTCCGTCGTCCGTCGTATCCTCTGGCGCCGACCTTTCGTTGTCATCATCGGCGGGAATCAGAGCAACGACAACACCGGCCGCTTCCCCCTTCCCGCGCGAGATGTCCGTTGTCACAGTCGGGGCGGGGGGATCTCCGGCTGGGCGTGGTCTTCGGGGCGACCTCTTGAGAGGCGCACTGCTTTTGTAGTCGTTGTGGTTTTGCTCGTCCCCCAACGGGGGGGGTTCTGCAGGACGAGGTCTTCGGCACGTCCGCCGAGACATGTTTGACGCCCCGTTCCTTGTTGCTATGGGAGCACCCACTCCGCAGAAGACGATAGAGCGGTCTCGAGTACATCGAGCGGGGAGAGAAAGAGAGAGAAAAGGCACGGCGGTCCGGCGGTGAGGTGCGAGCAGGAGAACCGCGGCGTAACTGGTGCCGGTTCACACCATCATTATTGTTCGTTGTTTGATGAGCTGATAAGTTGATGGTTGCGCCGCGTGTATTCATTGTGCGGTAGGTGGTCTGTGCGCCTGTTGTGTGGGGGCGTAGGGCGTATACATTCTGACCGAGCGGATGGGCCGTCATGAAGAAGCTACTCACGAAAATCGGCGGCCCTGCAGGCAGCAACGGCAATCAAGATGAACGTGGGCAGGAGGATGCAGCGGCTCCAACGCGGTCGGTTGGAGTTGCAGCGCCCTCGAAGAGACCCTTCTCGATGAGGGGGTTTTCGTCGAAAGCTGCCCCCCCGTCATCATCTTCTCCCGAGGTAATTGCTAGGGTAAGACTAACAAGGACATGTGTCATGCTTCTGAAAACTGACATATATCATGCTTCTGAAAACTGTACCAAACCTTTCGGGAGACATCGTCGATGCTGGGCGCTTTGAAAACAAACCTCTGCCTCCGCGCACGGATTCATCACGTTGAGCCGCGAAGGCTCTGGAAGGTGCGCGCACATGCAGGTGTAGCCGCGTTTCCTGATCCTAAATATCGCCAGGACCGATTTATGAGTACCGCACCGTGCACTCAGTTGTCATCAAGACGTCGTTTGTCGGCGTGTTGTTCTGTGTCTCATGGTCCCTCGCACGATGCATGTACTGAAGGTGTACGTGCAGATCAAACCATGTTCTTCCACGCTAAAAACAAATCATCAACTTATTGCTGCGCGTGCTGACATGTGGTTGCCGCCATGATATCTCTATCGGGCGTTCATTTAAAAAACCAATCTTACAAATCGTGTGGGGCACGTGTTCCCGTGCGAAGATTGGACGAGGCCAGTGCGCAGAAGACATGCACGTACATCGTCGAGAGCGTCCCGCGTTTTCTAGGCTGTTTTTCCGCTATGGTAGTCTACTTGCCTCCTTCCTTCGTCGGGAACATAGTCCCACACACGCACACGCGGTTCCTCATCCCGCCCCCCTCACACGGCATCACCGCAACGTTCCTCTCCCTGGAAAGTCCTACCCACCACTCCCCTCTCTCTCGTGTGGATTGCCGTCGGACCGGTGTTGGCATGTCAACCCGCCCGAGACTGACCTCCCGCGTGCCTCGATAGAAATTCTTTTCGCGGAAAGGCGAAGTCACACGGGTCTAGAGTATATAAGATAGCAAGTGAAGTGTAGACACACCAACATGGATGGAAATGTTGCCTGCCGCACCACACCAAAACACAGTAATAGTCTGCATTCCGTAGGCAACCGCGTTAACCCCGCACCAAATCGTGTAGCCGGTTGAAACTTTCCATGTCACGTCAGAAGTAGCACTGGTGAATATAGCGGCCAGTACCTGGGCACTTCACATTATCACCGTGTAGCCATTTCGGTCATAGGCTCATTTTAACTGTCCGGTATAGCACCGTCAAGTCGAACTTTACCGGGCTTGCTCAAGGTGGGAGCTTCGGCCGTTTGTCGAGCGTGCGTACAAAAAAAATGTTCACCGCCATCATTCACCGGTACCAGAAGAACGTGTAACGAAATGTCACAACACACGCAAGCGCACACACCTTGCTGTAGAGATGGTTGTATATTATCTACGCGATGAAGCGCCAAACTAAACCTAACCTCCCACCCCTACGCCAAACGACACACTACTATAGGGTGACGGTGAAATATTTACGCGTACGACGAAGAACCCCATGGCAACCCCTCCTCCCGGACGGCAACGACGGGAAGACCAACCCCAGCATACACCACCCCTTGGCAGAGACAACAGCTGCAACACCTCCCTGTCGCAACCCAGTGCCACCCCGCTTTCGCCAGCCCCAAAGACGCCTGATAGACGCTCTGTTCCGGCTGCGGGCACTCGGCGAAAAAGAGTCTCGATGAGCTTGAGCCCAAGCTCCATCCGTGCGGTTTTCAAGTCAGCTGGTCAACGCGCGGGAGGTGTATCTGAACTGGAGCGACCGGCGAGGTCGGAAGAAATCGAATCGGCTGTCGCTACAGCTGATGGTGAGGAGGGCCTCGTTTCGGTAGGTTTGCCAACAGGATCGTCGCGGGAAAACCGGTCGCCGGCGACGCGAGGCCGGTCGAGGACGTCTCGGCGTGGCCTGAGCGTCGGTAGAGGCCTCATATCAAACTTCCTCCGTGAGCCATCGACCAAGATGAACCCCGCTGGAGCAACCAAGGAAATCGAACAGGGAACGCCCACTGGGATGGCGCACGGACAGACACCGAGTCCCGCCGTTGTTGCAAGCCCTGATTCAGGAATGAAGCCACAACAGCGGCAAGGATCAGGGGCAGCGGTAGCAACTCGGAGTCAATCGCAACTCTCTTCGCCACCACCTACGACATTTCGACGGCGCGTGAGCATAAGCTTGAACCCTAGCAACTTGAAGCGGGCTGTGGGTCTCGGATCCGGCCAAGAGAGCACGAAGAAGAGCGACGCCACCAACAGGAGCCCAGACGAACCCGGGTACGAAGAGGAGTTCGTTGGGGTCTCAGAACAACAAGCGCCGCCCGTGAGAGTCCACCCTCGTCCTCGCGCTGTCGCCAATGCGCAGCGAGAACCCCCAAGCGTCAACCCCACGGCCGCTCGAGCGGCAGTGCCGACGGCCATCGCCAAGGACAATGGTACGACTCCAAGGGAAATCGGAGGTAAAGTCAGCAGCGACAAGGGAGCCGGCGGCGACGGCGGCGGGTTATCGCGAGCGTCCAGCGGACAACCAGCTCTCTCGACGTCAGAAACAGCGACTGCACTGAAGATTGTTCCTTTTCTAGCCTCTACCACGCAGCAGCAGCAATCGGCAAGGCAGCGTCGTTCTGCGCGCCGGTCCGCGAGTTTCAGTCTTGGCGCCGGCGGCGACGCTGCTTCGCTGCGGTTCCTGAACACAGGGAGCTCCTCTGGCAGCGAAGAGAAGATCCCTGCTTTTGGGCAAGAGAATGACGAGAGAGGTCAGCAGAGGGAAGGCGGCGCAAGAGTAAACGACAACGCCTCCACCGAAGCAGCAGCGGGGCACAGGGGGGCATCACCTCCGAGCGGAGGCGGTCGGAGCGGCCGTAGGCACCTACGGGGGCGCTCCATGTCCCTCGCTCGATTGAACCGAGGATCATCACTTGGGCTTTCCCCCCCATCATCCCCTGCGTCATTGAGAGGCAGCCGGAAAGGTAGTCGGTCTCCCACGTCTGGAGTTGGTGTTGGCGTTGGCGATGGCAACGGCGGAGGAGGGTTTCGACAACGCTTGAGGCAAAAAGCGGCAGGGGTCGGGGTAGGGGTAGGCGGCGGGGGCGGCAATGGCTTCGACCGGAGAAGATCGCGATCCATTTCACCCCCCAGAGTCGGTGGCAGTCACTCTCGCACGATCTCGATGGGATCTGAGTTGCTGCCGCTTGGCCCTGTCGGAAGCTGGGCCGGGGTTGGCGGGGGTGGCGGTGGGTTCGGTGGGGAACATTATGCGAGCGAAGGCCTGCCCAGTATTCTCGATGCTATCCCTGGTTGGAAGCGACCCAGGTTGCTCAAGGATTTGCAGGAGCGGTGAGTCGCAGCGCAATGTGTTCTGCTCAACGTTGCAAGTAAAACCACCCATTTGAAGCGCGTGATCCTACCTATATTACGTCGTGTGTTGCGATCCTCGCAGGTTTCCAGACGAACAATCTATACCAGTACTGAAAGCAGATCAACCCACACCGTTTCAAGCAACGCATTCTCGAGCCGCAAGAGGTTGACGGTGAAAAAAGAGCGTTTGTCCACGACTCTTTGATGAGAAAGCCTTGGCTGAATGTAGCTTCCCCCATTGTCGCTTGGCCGAACTAGGGAAACGGAGTACACCTCCGTGGAAGGCGTCGGAGTCTTCATCGGGACGTGGAACGTCAACGCCAAGAAGCCCAACTTCGAAGATCCTGTGAGTGTCACGCACTACTGGGCGAAGAGGCCATCGTGTCTAGCAGCTCTGACAGTTCGGATTCCTGCTCCAAATTTCCTCTCCTAGTCCTCCCTTTCCTACAGGAGCGAAACATGAAGGCCCCTAACATTCCTCCCTCTATCCCTCAGCCCGCAGATCGTTTCTTGTCGCCTCAAGTGTCGAACCTATAGATAGGTGTGCCACCGGTTTCCAACGACGCCGCTAGGAGGGGTAAGACCGACCATCCGATTGACTGGCTCGATCTTTAGGTTCGAGATCCGCCCACGATTCCCAATATTGCATTGGCGCGTGGGGTTTATTGCTGGTCTGACCTCGGTGGATTTCACCTCAAATTTACTCTTTTTCCCGCCTCTCTCGTCCGACGGCCATGATCGTCACAATATCCCACCTCTAAGTTGTGGCTGCATGAGTGGCTTTGCCCCACGGAGAGGCTAGAGGGCAAAGGGCGTAGCAGCGGGGACGCCTCATCGGCACAGCCACCACCAGCAAAGGCTGGGAATGCTGACAGATTTTACGCCGAGACCTTTGCCAGCGAGGAAGGTGACGGAATGGAAGACGTATACGCTATCGGGCTCCAGGAGTTGGTCGACCTCAACGCTGTCAACGTTGCTGTCGACATCAAGAGTCAGGCAAGCGAAGGACATCATTTTGATGAAGAAATAAGCGTCTAGAATGTTTGGCACGTGGAGTCATCAACACACAGCACCGGGCATACGCTGGTGCCGGGCGCTGGTGCGCAATAAATTACTTGTCTCCAGTTGTTCTGTGAAACCCATCCATCGGGTAAACGAGGAAAGGGTTGCTGTTCTGTTCCGGAGACATCCTCATCAGAACGACACCGAGGTTCACCTCGCATGTAAAATCGCCCATAAGTTGCATCGTCGCCCCGAGAACAAACACGGGCAGTGCAACTTCATGACAAGAAGTATATCGATCTCGTGAACGTCCGAGTGTTTTTCGTGTCGCCACGATATCACTCTGCGGGCATTCGAACTCGATCGTTTTTTTTTTTTTATGAGCAGAAGCGAAGTGTAGAGTGGGAAGAGCGTGTGCTCTCCTCGCTCAACCTCGCGGCGCTCCATCAGGCCAACAAGAGAAGAAGGAGGGCGAGCGAAACCCCTTTTGTGCCTCGCTCGTCGGCGACGACCGGGGGAGCGCAAGAAAAGGGTGCTTCCGACGCGGCCACGGAGCCGGCGCCGACGGACGACACGACACAACCGCCCCCCGATTTCCTTTGTGACGACGACGACGACGACGACGACGACGACGACGACGACGACGACGACGACGACGACGACGACGACGTTCTCGGGGTGGTATCGGTCGCGAGTCTCGCGGAAACCGACAACGGTACGCAGCGAGACGAACGTGCAGAAGTCAGCCTATCTCTTTCTCATGCTGCAGCCAGCGGCACGGCTACCAGTCCGAGCGCAACAGAGCGGGCTAATCTCCACCGCGACGAGCCGTCGAAGTCGTACGGACCGGCTAGCCTCGGCGACGCCGGAAGGGTGAGTCACGACGGGACGACGTTCGTGCTGGTGGCCAAGGAACACCTGGTCGGGACCTGGCTGGCGGTGTTCGTGCGGGCATCCATGCTCAAGCAGGTCTCCGACGTGCGCTCGGGTAAGGAAAACATACATGAGTTCGCTAGGCACTCAACCTACCCGTTCGATTCTCAACATGGCGCTGTCACGGCACCGTTAATGCCGCTTGCTTGGAGTGAGTGTGAATCCGTACATAAGTCCAACTTCGTGCCTTTCTCTCTCACTCTTCCCCTCTCTCGGCCTCTACCTCTTCCGCTGTCTCTGTCTGTCTATCTGTCTGTCTGTCTCTGCCTGTGTCTGTATGTGTCCCACGCTCTCTCCCTCTCTATTCGGTTGTCTGTTCTTGCACCCTAAACTAGCGACCGTTTCCGCGGGCATGATGGGCGTGATGGGTAACAAGGGCGGCGTCGGGATCCGCCTGCGCCTGCGTGACAGCTCTCTGTGCTTTGTTTCGAGCCACTTGGCGGCTCATCGGGAAAACATCAAGGCCAGAAACGAAAACTATCAGAAGGTAGGCCGTTGACACTCCTTGCACGAGGTGAAGGTGATTTCCCCAGCACACTATTCAAAGTCGCGAAACCTGTAGCGAGGAGTCTTCTCATCCAGGGCCGTTTGCGATGAAGCGGTTGAGATCACCGCCCCGACTAAAAAAGCTATTTCGCAGTGACGACGGCGACCGTAGGCAACTCCTTGAGATAGGAACTACCCGCAAAGTAGCTGGTTGTTTCCGACTCCCCAAGCGCAATTGGCGTGACGAGGCATATTTCCCGACGCGTTCTTGATGAAGCGCACCCACCGTGCCTTGCCTGTCAACATTGGCTTGCTCTGTCCTGTTGGTAGATTTTGCGAGAAATGGTGTTCCCACCTTTGCCGGGGGAGGGGTGGCGTCGGCCACAGCAGCAACCACAGCGGCGGATGAACAGCTTCCGGGGCGGGGGGTCATCACCCCCGACCTCCCCGGGTACCAGGAGACGCCTGAGCGTGACAACTCGGCTGATGAATCCTTTGGGTGGGGGAGGTGCGGCGGCAACCGTGGGAAAGGGACGAGCGTCGGAGCCGGGACCGGGGTCCTTGAACTACCGGAGGAATTTGAGCGGGGCCGCGCCGTCTCTTTCGGGCATCCGATCCCCACGGCACAAGCCCAACGGCGATTTATCCTTCGCGTCTACTTCGTCGAAGAGAGCGGTTTCTTCTTCCTGCTCTCCGAAGAGAACAGCCGCGCGTGGTGGCGACACCGATGCCTCCTGCGGCTGTCTCTCGCTCCCGACGTCTCCGGACTACACCAAGCAGCGGCAGGCTCGACACCAGCAGAGGGTGCAGAGGGGGCGGGCTGCGAGCTTCTGCCGGGAGTTGTCCCCACTCCAGGACGACGGAAGCCGCGGCCGCCGTGCCAGACCGCGGCGGCGCAGCAGCATGTGCATGTCTTGGTCGGGGGCTTCGTTTACCTCCGTCATGCCATCCGCTTCCTCCTCTTCAGCCGCGTCGTGCTGCCCCCCCCCGCCCCCTGTAAAACAAACCCCGTCCATCGGTCAGCAAGAGCTGCAGTCCTTGCCACCGGCTCTCGCTATCACGGTTGCCCCGGCCCCTTCCATTACGGCCGTCGGCGCCGAGTCTACCTCCAACACGGTAGCCGCCGCCGATCTTGCCGGAGAGCCCCTCGATCGCAATGTCTCAGATGATGACTGGCCGCGTGCTTCGGATGACGGGTCATCGTCGTCAGATTCCGCGGGTAGATCTCCTACGGCTGCAAGTGTCGGGGCCCCGCTGAGTAGCGCGAACAGCGCGGCTGCTATCGCGGCCTTCGAAATGAGGAGACTGAATACGGCGGTTGCGATCGACGACCTCTATGGGAACGCTACTACAGGTGACGGGCAGACAAAGCCTATGGTGGTGGGAGGTCACGAGTTCGCCGGCGGTGCCGGAGGCGATGGCAGTAATGCCGCAAGTCTGTTGCACATGGGAGACGGGATTACCGAAACGCTGGCCTCAGGCGTGTTAGGACGGGGCACGGCGATCCGTGCCGAGGGCGGCTTTGGTGGTGGTGACGGCAGCGCCAGGGCCAGGTCTAATACGGTGTTGGGCGGAGCAGGGCAGGGCGGACCCACGCAGGTGCTCTTCGTCCCGGAAACAACTACGCACAACACTGTCGAGCACTTGGGGATCCAGGTGAGATAGGATAAGTGTGTGGCTGTGCTGGTTGTGATCTTTCCAAAGCTTTGGGAAGCCAGACATCTCCTGGGCGGCACTTTCTCCAAGTAAGGACGAGCGCACAATCTCAGAACCCACCCCCTCACTAGTGAAACGGCGGAGTTCAGGATGAGGAAGGGAGGCGATATCAGGAACGCGAGTGGTAGACGGTTTGGGCAAGAGACACAATAGCTGCCGGCGTAGTCGGCTCAAAGTTTTTCGCGTTCTCTCGACGCGAGACCATGACCGGGTCAGCACCGTTCGCATTCAGGCAAAACGAGACACATCCCCAAGCCCCCCCTTTTCCTGCTCTTGCATGGACTCACTCACTTCCTGTAACGGCTTGCCCACGTTCAGGATCACGACGTTGTCTTCTGGTTTGGAGATCTCAACTACAGGATAGAGTCATCCATCGCTGCGCTGGAGGTGCTGGCTCACGCCGTATCAGGTGGGGTGTCCTTCCTCGCCGCCAACGATCAGCTCAACAGCGCCCGGGAGGCGGGCGACACCTTTAGGGGTTTCCACGAGGGTAAGGAAATTATTTCCGTTGGAGCGTAATTGGTCGACGTCTCGCGATTTTGTTGGTTTTCCCGCGCTACATTGGTGTGTATGGTACAATGTGCCGGGCTTTTGCACCAGGGGAGATGGAAAGAATTCCGGTACAATGAGAACAGGAGGATACAACGTGTTGTTGTTCATCGCCAGGATGTTTTCAGTTTTGTTGTACAGATCCGCCTGTCCGATGCATGTAGCCCTCCGTACGCAACCTTCGTTTCACCTGGGGTTTGAACGAAAGATGCGCCCTCGACCCCAGGAAAATTGTCCCAAAGTTGTTGAAAACGTTTTCAACGGCGTCACTTTTTGTCGTTTAGGCTATTCGGGCTGTCACTGCTCAACACAGCAGGGTCGATAGCCAACATTTTGGCCTGAATATACTGTGTGCGGTTCCCAAGCGAAATTCAAGCCTTCCCTTCAAGAAGCTCTTTAACCTTCCCGTGGCCGCATACGCGCGCGTCCTGTCGTCTGGTGTGTCCTGTACATGTCCAGCGCCGATTGACTTCCCGCCGACGTACAAGTACGCCGCGGGCACCGACGACTACGACACGCGAAACGATAAGAAGGTTCGTGACAGACAAAATCACACAGGACCATGTATGAACCCAGGGTTGGGCTAGGTATTCGTATGCTCGTCAATGTAGTGGTGGAGCATCTGATCAACCGGACCATTGTGATTGGGTAGTCCGTGACCGTCGCAGTGCATCCACCGTGACGGTATAGGGAAACTCGCACATGCCTTCAGTGTGACTGCTGCTGAATAGTTTCACTTTCGATGACGTTCTTACGACGATCACATGGCTCTGTTTTCTCGGTTCCCTGTTCTTTCAGGGGATCAATTCCGTTTGTAGCCGTATCCTGCAGCATTCAGTGTTGTGTTCGGCCAGGCACCATTTTTGCTTTCCCGCTACGTGTCTTTCGTTTACCCGGCTAGAGACCATGGAAGAAAATTTGAGATGGTGCGGCATGTTTGCACACTCTCGTGAAAAGCCACGCGAGGTCGGTGTGTCAGATTTCTGGTGTCCACCCGCATCAGGGTGAAAATTACCTAGAGAGATGCTTGGAGTTCGAGGTTGACAGGTGATGCATCGCAAAATCATCTCACAGACACGCTGCTCGGTCTACGCGTTATAACGAGTTCGAGGTAGTCAGTCTCCCGTCATCTACGTGAAGGTGAAACGTAATTGTTTCCGTTGATGTTGTCGTTTTTCCGCACAGTTTCGCGCGCCCGCGTGGTGCGACAGAATTCTGTTCTGGACCTCTGGCGGTGATAACGGGAGAGGCTCAACCGCGCCGGAGGACGTGAAAACAGCGACAGCAGGATCCGTCCGGCAGCATGCCTACAGGCGATCGGAGACGCCGCTGACTTCTGACCACAAGCCCGTCTCGGCTTCTTTTTGGTTCGGGTGCAAACAGGCACGTGTGGCAATTTTCTTTGGCGTCAACGTTCTCGTTGTTGTGAACTTTGTTTCTGGTTTCATTGTTCAGCGGCACAGACTCTGGTAAGAGTCAGGGCGCGCGGAAGGAACACATCAGCAAATTGTGTGACACCCTACCTGCTGTGTGAAACTCCCAGCGGACATAAACGGGCGAGTTCTAGAATAACCCAGGTGGTACCGATACACACTGGTCCCTGAAAACGCACATCCAGAACCAGAATAATTCCGCGTACGGGATTCAAGAGATGAAGAAAAATGAGCCCCATCGGTGAGGGTGTGTCAAGTCTACCAGCCCTTCGAAAGAGCAACTTGAGACCTTGATATTCGGCTGTACCGAGCGGGTTAGGAAGTGTTTCTTGTCCGGCTGCTGTCCGTGCCCATCGACACTTTCTAATCCAGTGCTTCCATGCTGGGAAAATGTGTTCTCTTGAACAGGCCGTACTAACCTTGGGAGTTAGTTGCATTTTTTCATGGGCAACCCCCGTCCCAACTCGCTGGTCCGTCTGGTGTGTGCTGTCACCGTGCTGCTAAATCAATCGCTCAAGGTTGACTCAAACATCTATTCCAAGGTTCTCCTGGATGTTGTGAAGAAGGTGACAAGAGCAGCCGGGGACGTGAAACCACAGGTGAAGTGAACTTTTTCGGTTATTTCTCCTGCCCAGTGCGTTTTCTACCGTGGTTGGTGAGTGACGATCGGGGACGCTCGCTCGGGCCGCATTCTTCACCGCTTTGAGAGCGACAAAGCATGTGTGCAGGTGTCAAACGGCGAGGAGGGTACCTTCTTGGTTGACGATAGTCGTTGCTGTTGGCGTCCCGTGGGGCCGTGTGCGCGGCCAGATAAATAGGGCATGGAGCACACGGTTTATTTTGCAGAGGTTTTCGTCGGCGTCAGTCTTTAGTCTATCTCTTCGATTTGTGACTCAAATGTCATATGCTTGCGGCATACCTTATTTGTTGTATCGGGAGCTTCTCTCCTCACATAACGTCCCGCATTTCTTCTTCGAGGAGGCGTTTGCTTACCAATCAGGCGGTATCCAGGTGGACAGCATACACGGGGATGGTGGCGAAAGGCTAATGTCTAATGTGTGCATGTCCCGTTTCGAAACTGTTGCCGTAACGTCTTACACAGGTTGATATTGTCGAGGGAGGAAACGCCATGGACTTCGGAGATGTTCAGTACGGGGTGCCGCAAAGCCGCTCCGTGTGGATTGCTAACACTGGAAGGTAAGAGTCCGTGTGCATGCACAGTGTTCGCTATGTTGAGGAATATAGTTTTCTTTGTCAAGGGAAGAAGCACGGCCTTGCGTTTGTTCGTCACACCAGTCAGCAAATGAGGTCTGGGAATCGGATGATCCACACCAACAGCCTTTCACATCGCCAGAATGCTCTACTACCTTGCGGGTTGTTTCACGAGCTCATCAATTGACCAAGAATTATTTTTTCTCACCCCTTTCCTGTCCCCCCACCCTCCGCTGACGACAGAGTCCCCGCAACCTTTAGCGTGCATTCCTCCCAGCACCCCGCCCGGAAGAGTTCGAGCCCTGACCGGCCGAGATCCCCCCTCGGCAGCGACAAGCTACGCAACCTGGAAGCAAAAGAAGACCAGAACGCGTCGGACACGGAAGAAGGCAAGGGTAACGACGACTTGTTCGGCCCGGCGTCGTCCTGCTCAGCAAACGAAACCGGAGAGGGAAGAGGGGGAGCGGCAAGAGGAGGGAGAAAGCAGGATGACAACCGCGGTGGCAAGGAAATCCTATCGGATGAGGGTGGAAAGGAGCAGGAGGAGGTGGGCGAGGGAGCTTTCTCTTCCGCAAGACGGGGCGGAGGCGAGGCGACGCCGGCCCCAGCGGCAGTGGAGGACACTAGCAAGTGGTGCTCGGTTTCCCCGGAACAAGGCGTCTTGCTTCCGGGAGAGAGGCTCGAAGTAAAGTTCACGCTACTGGTGAGCACAGCTGATTCAAATGTTGGCAGATGGTCCGCGCGAGAAGTAAGCGTC
Organism: Ectocarpus sp. CCAP 1310/34; assembly: GCA_902602495.3. Taxonomy (NCBI): domain Eukaryota; class Phaeophyceae; order Ectocarpales; family Ectocarpaceae; genus Ectocarpus; species Ectocarpus sp. CCAP 1310/34. The sequence goes on along the minus strand of CACKRE030000198.1, from coordinate 25,503 downwards.
TAAATATCTGTAGCAATCATCGCGACACGTGAAAAGAGGGAATCGTCCTCGACAATCGTTGGGAGATGGTAGCCTTCATGAAGGTGATCTCCACAGTATCGTAAAAATGGTCGCCGGCATAGCCTGGGGAGATGGAGGGGTCGGACATAGGGGCGAGCTATGTAGACGACACCGCTCTCACGGATAGATATTGCTTATAGAGAGCATCGATACGTTTGAAATATGGTCGTTTGTGCTGGCGTCGTGGCTCGCTCTGCACCCCTTGGGCAGGTCCACGGCTTGGCCGGCCGCGCCTTGGCCACCGGACGGATGTCCAGCATCCTTGACGACATCCACGTTCTCAGAATTGAGCGAGGCAGTGACAGGTAAGCGTACCCGACAACGTCCAGCAGGCAGAAACACGCCAATTAGGAGCTGTGGGCTGCAGGTACACGGGTGTGTTGAGTCCGTCGGCTGGGTGAAGTGCCGACTCGTAATTCTCTGCTGCCGCCTTGTGTGGAATTTTCAATAAGCGCGCCTTTCTCTTGACAAATATGCCCGAAAGTCTACGTCTGTCCTTTTCTCTCAAATTGACCGTGTATGCCACCGCAGCCTAGCACAGCCCGTAGATGTTGACTAAGTTTGTGATGTTTAAGCTCTCTTTCACCAGCGCAAGAAGCAAGATATTATATTTCACAGCGGTCTCGTCTTCAGGTATATCGCTGTGAGCGGGAACTACGAGGCGTCCGTCTACGGAAGTACCCTCCCGGCCATGATGACCTCCAAACCAATCTCAGCGACGCTGAACAATTCAACCGACGCCGCACGCAACGTAGCGCGCGGGGACGGGCTTTACGAGGGCCGCCGCATAGGAGCGGGGGGCGACGAGGGTGCACGGCGGCACGAGGGGACGGCAGCGGGGGACGGTAGTGGTGCCGTCACGGTTCCTCTGGTGGATGCTGACGCAGGCAGAGGAGACGGAGCGGGACCTCGAATGTCCTCCGGGCAGGTAGGTGTGGAGCGAAGTATGGTTTTGAGCCCCTTGCAGTGAACTGCTGTTGTGACCACCTGAAAGTTGCGCAGGTTGGCGAAACGTGTCAATCAATTACATTGTGCGTCACTTTCAGGGCAATGTCTCCTTGGAAGAACTCTATTACGCCGTGGAACAAGGAAGGCTACCATATTCTTGAGGCCGATTGGGAGGTGTGTTGGATATCAGTTTGGACGTTTGTGACCCGATGGTTCAATGAAAGCACGGAAAGGTGACGAACACCTATTTGGAGACGACTACGTCCATGAGCTGGGGGTTGTTGTAGTCTTGGTCCTCGTCTTTTTCTAATGCACCGTCTTCCTTGGTTCAGGGTATTGTCGGGCATAAGTGTTGGGCTTGGCGAGGTCTCATGCCGCGGCCGGAGGACGTCGCCGGTAGTGGCTCTCAAGAATTGAGATTTTGATGGATCCGAATTTCTTGGAGCTTCGAGAGCGAGGCAGACAAGTTATCGCATTTTCCGCAAAGCCACCAATGTGACTGACCGTTTCCCGATGGAGTTGCGCTAGATGTGATGAGTTAAGATCTGTCCCGCGGTATTGATCTACGGCAAGGGTTAGGGTTAGGCTACAATATGTACTTGAACAATTGTGCGCGAAACCAATGACAATTTCATGGAACATAGCATCGCCTCTTCTTACAGCTACCAACTTGCATCGGAACCTAGCTTGAGGCCCTAGCGGCAGCGCCAATCGATCCCACGCCAAGGGAAGATATCAAGATCGTAGCGAGAATTATCCCCGAGCACCATGTGCTCCTTTTCCCCACCAGGTCAGACGTTGCGGTGCCATGTTTCGCTTGCCGTCTCGCAGAAGACAGTACGGATTCCACGCCAGGTTTGGAGGATGGTGGACGCTCTGTTGAAAGATTCTCACTGTGATCAACCCGGGTTATTTGTGGACAACGGCAACGAGCAAGATATTCTGGGAATCCGAGCCGCGGTGAACACCGGGGCTGAGTTCCCACCACATTGCGCGAGCTCTATGGTCGAGGCAAGTTTACATACAGTAGTTCAGCAAAACATTTCAAGAGGGATTTCATATTCCCGCGTACTTCTACAGCAGGCTCTTGCCAATGACGTCGAGAGCCACCACGTGGACGATGAAGTGCCCCAAGACGACGGCGTCGGTCGGTTGTTGATCGAAAGGAGCAATTTCCCCGAAATCGAACCAAGGTCTGGGTGGAACGCCGCACAAAATGCTTTGCATGCTTGAGGTTCCCGCCATTGGCTCTACCCGCCCCGTATTGCTGCCGCATCACACCCGAACAGGCGTTGGTAACCCTGCTGGGGAGTCTTTCGTCTTCGGTCATCCCCGAAAGCGCGTGCGCGGCCGTCTCGCAGGCAGTGGCAGACCTCCATGTCGAAGAGAGAGCAAGCGCGTTGATGGGCGCTATGCCGACGTTGCACCGAAACGTCTTCGAGTACCTCAGCAGGTGTGCTGATAGTCGACTGTTTCGATGAACCTGAACGCCCATGGGTTTTACCTGGCTTTCAGCATACAGACTGTCGGCGTTGCCCTCGCCCGAGTGCTGGCGTACTTTTGAGGTCGCGGTTTGCAGCAGTCGGTGTCAGAAAGAGATATATATTTGATGTTCAGAGAGTATTCTCATGCCTTCCACAGACAGACTTGCTTGTGCTGCAAAAACAACGCGGAGTTCTCTTGGAGTCCACGTCGTTGTCTGCGCCTACAATCGACTTCTGTGTCGTGTTCTGTCGGCTGATATCACCAAGCCGCCAGTCAAAGCACGATCCACCAAACCTATTTCTCGCCCCCCCCACCTCAAGCTCGCTGACCTCCGTTCTTGCTCGTATGTCGCAGCTTTTTCAAGTTCTTGCTAGCGCGTGGCGACAACAATGGACTCACCGCGGAGGAAATAGTCTCGGTACAACGCTCCTGTCTGTTGCCTGACGCATGGCGCCCAGCACGCCTTAGGGGCTTTAGGAGCGCGAGAACACCGCCACTAGACGGGCGTCATTCTCAAGAGTCGATGGGCAAGGAGGATGAGGGTGGGGATAGGGGAGTTCGGGGGCAACACCCGACCAGCAACCGAGATGATTGCCAGCACCACAACGCGAAGGCAAAGGGCGGGAAGCATCCGGAGATAGGGGCGGCACAGGACAGGAAAGGAAACTCTTGTAGCGTTAGTGGCGTCAGCGGACGAGACACTATTACTAGAGGCGAATTCGATGTGCTAGGTCCCGTGCTGTATCATATTCTGACGGGCGAGCGTTGAGTCGGGTCTGCGCACGTTCTTGTCCAGTAGAGTAGACATGGAAGCCCGCGGGAGGACAAAATTATGTCTCAGGTGTATTTTTACAGGTAGACAACGATGTGTCTTCTGCGGCCGTTCACGGGATCAGCCTGCATGGGGAATTCCCGAGAATCGTGTTCTTTCCATGTCCACTTTAGTCTAGACCGGTTTCATGTATGAATCTCCGGCCCCCGTGATGGCGTCACCTATGGCTCGTAGTAATAGCAGGGCAAAGCCAACATCAGTACGCAAAGGTTGAATACCTAAGCACGAAAATGTAGCCAGTCCTCAGCTTGAGAGGGTCACTATCGCGGTCGGCGTCGAGCGTGTCACTTGTAGCAATATTGCCCAGTTCACTATGACGGTCTCCCCACTTCGCAGTGCGCTCTGTCTCCCCTCCCACCTCTCGGCATGTCCCACATGTGATGCTATTTTTGCCTCTACTGAAGCATAGCGCAGACTGAGCACGAGCGGTGTTTATGGTTTAGTGTTGAATTCACGTACACTACTGTTTCTGTCCTCTACTTTGTACCCTCTCCGCCGTCTTGAAGGAACGAATAGGAGTTTCCTCTCCAGGCATACATCCAAGGAAACTCCCACCGCTTTCGGATTCCTCACGCTCTGTAGCAAGTCCACACAGACCCGAAGCAAGTGGGACGAGAGTACGGTTAGCAACCAGCTCCTTGGGGCTATTCAGATGGATAACCGGTCAGCACGTACTTGCCCCGACAATAATTGGCACTCCCCACCTCCTAGCCCCCCAGTGTTTACCATCGGGGTTGGGGTTTCGTCGCTTGGCAACGACGTTGTAATACAAGCCCCCCCGGTGTTTGCCATCGGGATTGGATTTTCGTCGCTTGGCAACGACGTTGTAAAACATGCCAATTCACTTCGTGAGCTCGGCAACCAGGTTACCGTTTTTTTTACCTCTGTTTTTTTTTTGGCGGTAACCATGAATGGTGGTCGAGTGGATCATGTTTTGCGGGGTGGAGAAGCCTAACTCCGTGCTAGGGGGATGATCGCACCACGTTGTGCAAAAATGGTCAAGCACCCTCGAGGCAGTTACCCAGTGCTTATAGCTGGCTCTGGAAGTGAAAGCACCAGAAAATAAATCAAGTCATACGCAGCTGTCATCCGTATGCAAGTAGGTGAAAGCAAGATGCCGAACACCGAACACCCTTTGCAGGATGCAGCGCACCCTTCATGCGACTCGCCGAATATCTCACGGCGCTTCGCGCTTGGTGATGTGAGAGCCTGGTCCGGTGAGAACCCGGCGTGCTCCGTCCCGGCTTTGTAGGGATGCGAGGTCAATGGTCGAACGACTACGGCATGCACGAGTACAGCCCCCCACCTGCAAGCTCGACTGTTCATCGCAACTCTTACTATTGTTCCTCGAAAATGTTCTGGACAGTTGTCTTCCCTCAGATACTGCTGAAAGAATATGAGGGCGAAAGGCAAAACCATTTGTCGGTTGTGAGGCCATCATTGGGTTTTCATCTCGCCAATCTTGCAACAGCGGCGGAGAGAGCCTACCGCTACAACACCTATAGTCCCCATTTCTCGCTTATATCGAGGAAATGGTCTAATTTTCGTAACAAATACAACGCTATCCCTAAACATGATCTAATCCCAACGATCAAACCCGCCGGTGGAATATCGAGTTATTTCTACATAGTTTTCGGGAAAAACAACGCCCCATGCCTAACGAGGAGAAAAAACTGGTGACACGCTCCCGTCCGCCTGAACACATTTCCAGTGATGTCCGCAAAAAGAACACCCGTCGGCATACGAATATCACAGCTTAAAACTCCGTTTCTACCTGGACCATATGCTGATGAGGACGTTGCGGGAGCTATATACCCTGGTTGGGGCACTGGCGCTAGAAATACTAACGTCAACCAACACCTTTGTAGCTCACTTCCAATCCGCTCCCCCTTGATTGTTGCTACCGAGCAAGGTTGTCAAGGGTCACCCCGTGGAGGGAACGTCATACCGGTCTTGCTACAGTTTCACGAATCCTACGTGATTTGGCGTCCGATACTTGCAACGTCGACAAGACCAGAAACAATGAGATCACCTTCGCGCGATTCAATCGATATATAGGTCTACCTCTGGCGGCACAGAGCCAACGACTACCCCTCTAAGGAACACACAACAAGGTGCATTCTGCAACGTAAAACTCTGGTAAAACATACACATGCGAGAGACACAGCGGAGGGCGTTCAGCGGTGGCCGTCGGTGGCGCCGTAAGTGATTTGGCGCCCAAAACTTGCGAAGTCGACAAGGCCATAAACAATGAGATCTCCTTCGCACGATTCAATCTACATATATTTCCACCTCTTGCGGAACAGAGCCAACGACTATCCCTCCCAGGAACATGCAACATGGTGCGTTCTGCAACCGAAACGTCTGTAAACACACGTACATGCGAGAGCCACATGCGAGAGCCACAGCGGAGGGCTTTCAGCGGTGGCCGTCGGTGGCGCCGTATGTGATTTGGTGCTCAAATCTTGCAATGTCGACAAGACCAGAAGCATAACGACACTTTCGAACGATTCAGTCGATAACAACTCTAACGCTTCCGGGACAGAGCCCACGACTACCCCTCCCAGGAACATGCAACATGGTTCATTCTGCAAACTTCTGTTGACACACACGCATACGGGTGGTACAACGAAGGGTTTTCAACGGTGACCTTCGGCGGCGTCGGCCTGGCGTTTGGCCTCCATGAGGTCGCTTGGACACGATGGATTTGGTGTCGAAAGAGGGTACGCAGCGCCGCGCGCGGCGTGGGGACAGCGTTCGTCGGCATCGGAGGTGGGGGTGTTTTTGTCAAGGTTTGCCTCGGTCGGGGTGAATACGGTTGGGAGTTTCAATGTTACAGCAGTGGTACACGAGTTCCGCTTCAAGCCGAACGAAGTGAGCCGTTCGGTCGATGTTCTAGGGAAGGGGAACAGCTAGATGAAGAGGTAGGTGCACGATGGCGTAATAAGTCACTTTGGATAGCAGCATATGACAAGGCAGAGGCGTTTCGAGCAACCTATTCCTTTATGGGCACCTTGATATTGGAGATAACTGTTCGACGAAGAGTTGAGCAAGCGAAGCATTCCGTTTGTCGTTCAATGTCACAAATATCGCCACTTCATCATGCATGGGAATGAACAGGTCGACAAAATGAAGTCTTGCTTCCATTCTATCGAATGTCGTCTATGGAATTCCCACTTTCATTCTCCCATGACCAAAAAGAAAACTCGATAAAATCCAACTCTTCACATACAGAGAGGACGAACACACGCACAACGTTTCGCCTCAAAAGAACGAGAAGTTTAGGCTTCTTGCCCTACATAGCAGCAAGGTCAATCGAGAAGGGCTTAGAAAATGCTCCTAAGCATTGAGCACCCTGAAACGAAGCCAGCACACAAGAACCTACAGAAGCAGCAACACTATGAAGTATTTCCAAGAGTATCCAATCTGCTCCACTCAGCCTTCGTTCTCACCGCGCGAGGCTGACGACTTCATCGACGTTCGGTTCGTACCAAGAGTCACAAGGGTCGTCCCCTCGGTCGCTTCCGGTGTGTCTGGCGTAAATGTGCTGTAGCTGCCATCAAAGGCAAGGACAGTGAAGAGTTTTGGGCCGGGCTGAGTATAGTTCAGTTACCACTGCGTTCTCTCGCAATGAGCCGCCCTTCGAGTCGCAACAACAAGCGCAGCCAGACTCGATTTTCCAGTGCTCAATACCCAAACAATCCACCGCCTCCTTTTTTCCACACTCTTTACGCCACACCCGAAGCTCGCGCGAAGGAACGTTTTCGATTTCCGACGAGTGTTGTCGCAAGCCATTTTTGTGGTGCTCTTGCAATGAGAGCCAGGAGAACTACACAGGCATGTTCCGGCACTTTGCACGACGCGTACCACCAAAGGTGACAGAGATCAACGCCGTAGCACGTCTTTGTGGTACAAGTATCGCATTAAAACCAGTTGCAAAGAAAGTGACACTATTTCGTGTGAGGAGCAATCACGATTCAATGGCAACATGCAACCATAAAGTATGGAATCGCTGAATCGAACGCAACCTGAAATACGTATAATTTGTAGATCTCGGTCGTTTGAAGCCAAGCTTTGTCTTTGGGGGGGG
>CACKRE030000198.1:2857-15936 GCA_902602495.3 Ectocarpus sp. CCAP 1310/34 | reverse complement strand
GGGGGGGGGGGGGGGTGATCTATTCGGCGATTCAATGCAGATCACGAAGTAGGTAGACGAGACTTTGACATGACGGATATTGAAGACTGACTCGCAGGCTATCGCGGGATTCGCTAGGAACTCTTGTGGACTGTTTTTTTTTAGGTAGCCCTGCGCTATACCTGTTTCAGTGCATTCGACCGTCCCAGGAGAGGGTGATACCTTTGGTCTGCACACTGCGGAGGATCTTCCATCCGGACGATCGTGGTCCCGGCCTTTTGCCTCAAGCAGACCAACACATACGCCGGACCACAAGACAACTAGCCAATCATGCGTTGCACGATGCCTACGTACACCACAGTCTGAAACCACCGCCCACCTTTATTGCGAGGTTTACAAAGCACGCTGGGCAGTCGATTGGACCAATCTCGAGGATCATGGTGTGTAGTGGCGACACCATCATGTTCGACAGCCCGGCGCCGTGAGGGCCCACTATCATGGACGCCGTAGCGAACATCTCCAGCTGCGCCCGGATATGCTCTATGCCGTCGAATTCCACCACATCAAAGTCCGGGAAATTCTGGGCAAGCGCCTCTCGAACCTTGCGGTGAGTAGGTTTTCCGGAAGGACGAGGTAGATCATTACGGATATATGTAGCTTCAGTGCTCTGCCGCCAATATCATCCTTGTGAAAGACGACGTCAACACTACTATCGACACATTCAATCACCACCGATTGAATATTGAAACCAAAACATGCCCACGTTCCGAGCCAAAATGGGCGGTCTTTTCACGACGAACTTCTGTTTCGACCCACCATGCCTCACGGTAAGATGTAGCGGACTTTCCCCCCGTAGAACACAAACGCCACCGCCTACTACTCGGCTACGGCACACCACGCTTCATCGCAGGTGGGGTAGCACACGACGAACGATCTCCACGTGCTCTTTCTCCACCCGCCCAAACAAGTGTGCGATGCGTCAGCCAGTTCAAGCACTCTTGGCAGTATGACACAAGAAACAATCGGGGTGACATACGCACCTCGTCGTTATTTTGAATGCCCCGTTTCTTCACTCGCACGACTAGCACGATGACTGGCCGAGGAGGAGCAGGGGGTATGCCCCCAGTGCGCGGGTACAACCCCTGGAGAAACGTTCCGTGTCGACAGGCCACGAGTCAGCATGGACTGAGCGGGTCGATCCGTGTGCATGACATGGTAAGGGTCCTGATGTGAAAATCCTCGTTCAGCAAGAAGACACTAAGACCCTTGCCTATTGAGTGACATTGTGCATGGAAGCAGGAGAGCTGACCAAATGGAATCAAGGCCTTTCCTGAGCCATCGCTGAGCCGCAGATTTCGCCAACACTTGCGGGTGAGAGACAACGTTGCTTTGTCCCCTTCATGTGACTGCAGTACATCCAAAACAATCGAGCATACACGACTGTGCGTGCATTTTTGGTACCGCACCAGGAAATTTGTCTTACGGGACGTCCCACGAGTTTGACCCGTGGGGCCGTCCTCCCATGGCCACGGGGCCGAAAGCATGGCCAAAGGGCAGCCAATCACCGCCATACTACAACCCGTGACGGCGCGCACGACTTTACTTCTCAAACCGGCGATCATGAATAGCTATGAACGGTCTCAACGAGTCGCCACGAGTCGGAATTGACTGCTCATTGGACCACCCAAGAGCCGCCCATGGGTGGGCCAGCCATGGGTGGGCTACCCATGGGTCGGTTTGATGGCTCGATTAGGTTGATGTGCTCTATTTATTGTTGTATTTCTTCAATATCAAATGGACGAGACATGGATTGTCGTTAATATTGGACATCGAGCGCGCGCCGTGAATATCTACTAAGCACGGCCCCCGTCGCCTCACGGTCGACCCAAAGGCCGCAGACACCTACGGGTGGCCCATACGTGGAACGCAAGCAGCCCACGGGGCGTCCGAGAAACAGTCCAATGAGCGACCAACATTCGTCCTACGGGCAGGATTTGGGCTGCTCATGACCAACATAACACCCCATCCGTGACCCAAGGGCCGTCGCGTGTGTAATTCAGGACCACACCTCCCCACAAGCACGTACCTGGAGCAAGTGGTGCCTCAGTAGATTGACCATTGCCGCGTTGGGCTTGCCGCACACCGTCGAAGTCGGCACGATCGCTAGATTCGCATGAATCTGACAGAAAACGTTAGCCGACGGGCGAAACGAGAACGCGCAACCGATGTCTGTGGCGGCGTGCGTTACGCTTCACATCCGTAAGTAGATGCATGACGGATTGCTGCTTTTCAAGGTCAAACCGACGGCTATAAGACTTGAGTACCAATCGACACCTGTGGCATACCCTGCAAGACGACCTTCTCCATGCCGTGCGGTATCGGTGCCGGTGAAAGAAATGCCCGAGCACACAGCATCCTAGCAAGCACATCGGAGCAGCACAGAGTCACGAACCAGCTTGTTCGCACCAAGCAGCGTCGTTACTCGGCTTTTGAACTACTCCATCGCGTCACCCGCGCCGCCATTCAAGCATGCAACATTTCCCCACAGCAAGAGCGTAAAGATTGGAGCAGTTGCCCCCATAACCTTCCAGCAACTGATTTAATCCTGACCGTCTTCTGAATGTTCAATGTACACATATACAGACGGTAGCTATTTTCATCCCACCGTCGGGAAAACTGAGAAGGAAATATCAACTCCGAATACCATCGTCTTCTCGTACGACGGTTTGTATGGGGGCAGCACGTCCGCCAATCGTCCTCTTTGCCCAATACAACGTGTACAAACGGAGCCCTTGCCTTGAGCGGAAACGGCCGAAGGCCAAGCACATCACCCACCATGCTGACAAACAGGATGCGATCGCTTTCGATGCCGACCAGCTCCAAGAGCTCGCGCATGTACTTCTGGTGGGCTGCAGTTGGTGTGTTATGCAACGCAACCTTCGTGTACCACCGGGGTCAACGACATGTTCAGGTAAGAATGTGCGAGATCGCCAAGTGAAAGGGAAAGTGCTAGCGAGGGGCATCCCTACGCGACTTAACGAAGCACGCTATCTGAATGCTTCCCCTTTTTAGTCTTCACGCAACTTACTCGAAGGCAGGGTGAAAGCAGGAGGGAGAGTGCGGATCATGAAACAAAATAGTACTCGCACGATGATAGATCCACACAGAGCTAATAGCTTGTCCTACAAAGCACACGTTGAAACAATTACACCTTGATGTCAGGATATTCCATCAGCAGGTCCTTCACGACGGTAATCCGCGATAAGTTCTCCACAAGGAGGTGGTAGTATGCTTGGCCATACTCCTGTGCCAGCACAACCACCTAGTGGACCAAGGAAGAGGATCAAAACGAGGGGGGGCATAGCGCGCAATTTACTATTTGTAACCTCTAGTCAACAGTGACAAAACGAGGCAGAAACTTTGTTGAACTATAGTGTGTGTTCGAGAATCGCTCCTCAGCTGTGGGCCCTGTGCGGAATCCTGTTGTGAAACAGCTTGCGCTCGATGTTAGACTCAGAATTCACCCTCGAAAGCACAATTCAATGTTTGTGATAGCTTCGGGTTTCTGTACATGCTTTTCCATCGAAGAGTGAAGAGGGTTCTCGCAACACGACCTGGAAAACTCGAACGGAGCGGCACTTGGGCAAACGGGTAATTATGATATGGCAACTCACAAGAAGGTTACGCTTTCCCGGTCGACTTTGCCTGGTTCTAGCTGCATAAGCCACACGGCAGCAAAAACTTTTGAGGGCAACAACAAACCTCCCGCAAACATAGAATCCTTCAACATGTTTGGCCCCTGCCCCTACTTGGGTTCGAGGTGATTTGCTTGCAATACCCGGTACTTCCAGGACGCCTTCGGACCGTCTCAGCATTCGTCTAAATGATTTCCACACGCATGCGGGTACCTATTCGGCACACCTCACTACAGTCTTGCTATGATGGCATCCATGCAGCCTCTGCATCCATCAGGTGCAAGCCACAACATGGACAGGAAGTCCTTGGGTTTGATCTGGTCTCAATGAGGAATGCGCCGCATGCAAATAACTCTGTACCCTCTTGAAGTCAGTACCTTTTCGAAACTCTGTGTGTCACGCCGGTGTCTCGTGTTCGTGAGCAACGCCTTCTTGGTCGAAAGGCAGGAGCTGGGCGCCACGAAAACCTGCGAATAAAGGACGGGGGTGGCACCCTCAAGGACTGATGCTGCATGGGAAGCAGCTTACTCTCGCTCTGTTCGAGTCGAACCTGCGGTGACGAACCTTTCAACGCCGAAAACAGAGCAACGCCGTGCAGTAGAACGAAAAGCTGCAAGAGCCCCTTAATCCTCCCGCCTGTGCCCAACCCTCTTCATGTGGAACCTGCTCTCGCTGAGATATCTGGCCCATCCTACAAAAAACAGATGCATACGCGTATCTATGGGCGCCTTGCCTTGTCGTTCCAGAAATACCCGTCTCTGTTGATGAACACATCCGCCATGCTCACGACCGCTGCGACGCTCTCGTACCCGTCGCTCGCGAGTTTTTCCTCCGCAGGCCCGGTGGAGTAGGCTGCACTCAAATACCTGTCGGCGAAACGAGGTGCATGGTAAAGAGTCCTTCGGAAAAAAGCGAGGTGCACGGCGAAGTGTTGCCTTGAGGGAATATTTTGCAAGAGACCAAGATTGGAGATCGGTGTCGTTCAGCGCGAGATCTGGTCAGCAAGCAAGAACTTTTCAGGCGCCAGTTCAATTGGTCACCGTGCCCGAACCAGCTTGGCGCTGCTAAGACCGGGTGTGTTTGCGTTCACCGCGTGTCGATTTCCGACGGTGCGACGAAAACGATGCGGGATACATAGTTCGTCCAGAATATGTTGTCTATGACTCTTCGTACAACCAACCAGCGCAAAGCGTCGGTATTGGTTGAGTCAAAAGAGGCCTCACGATGAGTACGGGGTAGATGGTTGATGGCTGCATACGCAAAGGGTAGTCGAAGAAGTCTCTCACTTTGCCGCGGAATCGTCCCCCTCCTCGATGGCATCCAGGAATCGTTGCATAAGGGGGAGCTCCTTGAGGCCCTCTTGTGTCTCAACCATCATGCTGAGGAGCCACGAAATCATGGGACATGGGACGTAGGCACACTAAGACAATGCTGTTAGGAAGGGGAGGTTAGAAGACGGCTGTTGTACAACACAGCAGTTTTGGAATATTTTTGACACTTTGTGCTTTTTGCGGCGGTGCATGTTTTCGTTGTTGCTACTGTAGCACTACGACGGAGGTACTGCAGTGTGTCCACACTACCACCCCACAAGTAGTTTGTGCGCGTTTCGAATGGGCATACCTCGAGAACAGAGAGTCCCTGAAGATTGGGAAGTACGACTGCAGCGTCTTGACGTAGTCCAAGGTGTTTACTGGCGACAGCAGGGGAGTCGGCGAGGAACCCACGTCAATAAGCTCCGGCCGCCTAACGACCGCAGCCCCATCAACACGCGACATTTCTTCGCCAATATCCATCCATTCTTCGTGAATGTGGTTCCCCTGCATACGGACGATGACCACCAGAACACGCGGTGCGTGCGTGCAGATAACGTGGGAAGCTTCAGCGCAATACTGCCGAGAGTATCGCACGACGCACTTGATACGTTCTCGTCGAGTACGTACGGCGTCCTCAAGGGTAAGCTTGTTTCTCCACGCCTTCTTTGACATCCTCCGTACACCCGAGAAGTATCAAGTTGACGAGAAACCATCTCATCCTGAGGGCCTGAAACACACGAGAAGGTCATAGGTCAGCAATCATCAAACACGACGGAAAAAAAATCGCGGATGGGTGCTAACCTCTACACAGGGTGGACTCGAGCACAGGGGGTGCTTGGCCGCCTCGGCTAGCATGGCCCACACGCTCTCCGCCCGGCTTCGTTGCGATTGATGGCTTATCTGTCCTGGAGTATCTTGCCCTTCCGCCACCGCAAATCCATTGCGTGGCACGTGCCTGGGCTGCGAGGCGAGAAGGAACACAAAAAGGATCCCCCGAGACTGTGCGGGGTGTTCGAGAGCGTTCGGAGGGGCAAGGGGGGTGACAGAGGGATTTTTCCCGGAGTTGGGGTCAAAAGTAACAAGATTCCCGAGATTTGTTTCGGGAATTCGGTTCCTACTTAAATACCCATTCGTTTATGTACGCTTCATGCACATTCACATGGGAACGAGCCTCTAAGCTGAAAGCACCTGGTGTTCCCTACCATACCCTGTTGCGTCCCAGATGGACTGTTTTGCTACACGAAAGATAGCGTATGAAAAATATGACAGCCTCCATTTCGCGTAGCGCTTCTGAGTATGAAAAACATGAAAACACGGCTATTCGGACAAACAAACACGATCGGCCGCCAATCACAGTTGTAGCTCCCACACAAGAGAATGCATATTTTGTCAAGTGGAAATGATGGCGAAAGGCGAAAGGCCATCGATTCGTTATCATCACTAATCTACTGCATTTTTGGTCTACGAGAGCAGCAACCGAGTGATGTTACCGACGTCATAGAGAGTCTGATGGTCAGAACTTTCGCGTTTGTTCAACCTTGAATGCGGTCCTTTCATTGACCAGGGGGTAAGCGCGATTGTTGCTGGGACTACGGCGAGCTAGCAGGAGCTACAAGTGACACGTGGCCCGGTTATCTCCCATCGTTACCCTCACCGTTCGTTAATGTTTTGACCACGCTCTCTCTCTCGGACCCGTGATATTGATTGCCAGTTTCATTCTTGCCTCACATAGCGTGTAGAAGGCGAGCGGGGGCTCTAGACTATCGTCGATTTCTATAATTATACCTTCAGATCCATTCTATTTCAGCATACCTTTTTCGGGATTAGTTAGCCTGTGACCGCGGACGTCGACGCGTCAAGTGTTGGATCAGTACGGACAGCTGGTGGTACTGTGTAGAGAGATCGGAACGGGTCTTCTAATGAAGAAAACAACCAAAAACAACAGAAGCAATCAAGGCGGCACGAACGCGCACCAATACCAACGAACGACACCGTGGTCATCACGGCAATGTACCCATGTCGTCTACTTTACAGAGAATGTACCGATGGCATCGAGGAGGGGATCGACACGATCGCATGTTCTCTGCTATCCACACAAAGGTATGGTAGTTGATTCGGTAGCTATCCAACACAGGTACCGGTACCTGACCAATCTGTTCATTATCATCCTCTCCGTATCCCCTGTGCAACTGAGGAGATAGGGTTACATTTGTCGTTCCGTCGATTTCTGAGCCTCAACTTAAACTTTTCGGTAATCGTAGGATGCCCAGCCTGTGTCAGACAGACAGGAGGAAATCTCCATATTTCCTCCTGCGAAGCATCCCTTCAGCTTGTAGCGGCAGTCCTTCAGCACCCTATTTTTCACTACTACTGTTGTGTGCACTCACTCACAATGCGCGTTTCACTTCCAAATGTTGAGATGATTCATTCTGGAGAGGGTTCAACCGAACGCCCTTAAGGTTTCTGCTCAACGGAGTTACCAATTGAACCACTCCGCAACTGTTGTTGTCTGAATTTGTTATGAGTGTTTCACTCCAAGATTTCATGCCACTTACCATGAGTATCAGGTTGACAATCGACGCACATGTGACAGATCGAAATCATCCAAGGCAGCGCCTGCCCTGAGGACATCTACTGTACACACCACGCTCTATGTTTGGCCTCGGCCGCCCCATCCAAAGAGCGAAATCAAGCCCAAGTGTGATGCTAAGGTCTAGCCACATCGAGATTCTTCGGTAACATCAAACCCTCGGCAAACATGAATGTAGTGAGAAGAAGAACGCAGCGCGCGGGCCCTGAGTGTTTTTCGTTCCGTGAACAGCTACAAAGAGTACGATGAGCAGTCACGGCCAATCCATATCATTCATTCTAATGTGGCCCCGCGTCAGTCAACGGCGCCGGGGAAGTCGCGAGGTGATAAGCTTGAGGCGGTAGCGCATCGGGCTGGACCGCTTTGGAAAGCATACCGCAGGTGTTTGCGGGAAAAAAGACAGCATGATAAATGCGAGAGGTGGAACACGCTGCTGAGTGTTACGCCACCCGGTGACGCTCGGAACGACGACAGTGAGAAACTTGCTTTTGCTGATATCGTTCTTGCTGGCTTACTCCAAGGCCAGATTTTGATGGTAGAAGACGAGAGTCAGAGAGAGAGAGAGGGGCGCCCTGGCCAGCTCTCGATCACTGAAAGCAATATATCGACTACCCCGGGTCAACCGGCTATATGTGTTGGGGGTTCCCGAAAACTTTTTCGGCCGATCGCTGACGATTCCATACGGACCTATGTACAATAAAATGAACTCCACGTGTCTGCAGCTACCGGTGCAGTGTACAGACCTAATGCGCTCATGCTAGTATACCTTTCGATTTTGCCAACAACGAACACAGAAGAGATAGACCTGACCAAGTCAAGCTTGCCGCGTCTACTTTCCGTGCAAGGCGTGACCACCGCAGACGACGCTAGAGGTCGCCTTTGGGTTGCCGCCTGCCACATCATCCAATTAATGCACTTTTGCTTTTCGTGGAAGACTTTGATTCCGACGCTGGGTATTCCTCCTGCTGATAGTGAGGCATTGCGGCATCTTACAAGCAAGTTGCGAGACCACTAGAGGCATCGAAGTCGCCCCAAGATGGCCGCACATGTTTTGGAACAAAACATAACAACGTGACCGTCTGTGAGTTATATTGTTCGGTCGGTCGGAGGTGCGGGATGAGCTGTGTGTGCTTCATTGGTCGAGTGCATTCGATGAATACTACTGTACGATTTTGAAGGATACTAAATGTAGGAAACCGACTACCACCGCAAGAAGGCAACTTGACGCATTGATAAATATTGTTCGCGTCGACCGTCTATAAAAGGACTACAGTAAGTAGCCGTTACATCCGTGTCAATCTCTCTCTCGAGAAGGGTGAATCACTGTGGTATTGCATTTCGCTTACTCGAGCCTTTTTAGTGCCCCAATTGATACCTACGGGCACCCCCGGTGTGGCCCGGAGGGCACCGGTACCTTGCGGAGGCACGCAAATTCACGTCGATCTATGCAGGGTGCTCATCATGTGTCGATGATATCGCACCAGGTGGGATAACATTTCAACGAACACCCAAGTCGGTAAGGATACACCATGCATGCCGTTCTCTCACAGAAAACCATTGCCGATACGTGCAGGTTCTTAATCAAAAGAGTCTAGACCACTCACATGTTATGGTTAGGGGTCCAGCAGGGGAGTGAAACTATTTTCGCGCGAAGAGCGAAAAAAATATGAGGAGGCATGTTTTCTCAATCCCGTCGAAAATGAGAGACGAAGGAGAATTACGTTTACTCGAGGAGATGATGCTCGTGTTCCGTACGGGTTGTTGCGTTACACTCCGCAGGAGGGGGTCCAACCCCCCCCTCCTATGTGACCCCGGTTGGGTCGTCTAGCTAGTAGAAGTGGAGGATAGGGGCCAGAGGGGCAGACGACAGAGTCCAATGATGGGAGAAAAACACAAAAAAAAACAAAAACTCCCGTACTTGTGTGGCTTTCCGTGATTGCGTTGGAGTTCACAAAAAAAAGAAAAATAGAACGATATACTTCGTTGTAACGTATCTAGTATGGGGCACTACGAACCCGCGGTAGGTCGCCGGCAACAAGAATTGACTTAAAATGCAACGCAAAAGCTGCGAGCCGAAGACGCACTACGTCCTGCAGTAGTCCCTACGGCGAAAGCATCTAGGCGTGAATTTTAATCGGTGAACTGGGGTTGGCGAAAAATGCTTCCGCGTTCATCTATATTCACATTAAGCACAGACAGACAAGGTATGAAGCGCAACGGCCGCTCGGATGTCCCCGTGCATGTCGGCTGGTAGACTACAGAGCCCTGATGATGGTGTATAAAACCCTCTGGTACAGGTTCGAGTTCACGGTCGACGATGGAAAGCGACGGCTGAACTCTTTTCGCGTCGAAAGGTGAAGGAGCACATAGTGAAGGAAGGTGAAAAAAAACACGCGAAAGCTGCTGTCGTGTAGCCTTCGTCCTTCATGACCCCTGATGATGCGTTCAGAATAAAGCATACCGGAACACGTAAAAAAAACACTCAATTCCAGAATAAATGGGACAACGGACACAAACACACGCACGCAGTTCAAGAAGAGCAGAAACAAAACAAGCGCAAATTCGCACACTCTGAGCAATGACGTTCTTCACACGCAGCAAATTCTCGCCTACAAACAGCAGCGCCGTGTCTCTTGCCACATCCGAATCTACACGATGACCATAAAACCCAACGTGGTAAGTAAGCCTCTTGTTTCATCTTTCGCGGCTGCTTGCCACCACCGTTGCCTCCCCCCCCCTTCAGCATCAGCATCAACGCTCCAGCAGCTGGCGCAGCACGGGCGGCGGTGGCAACACCCCCCCGCCCTTCATCCCACACCCCGCCTCCGCCCCCTACTCCCTCCCCTCGCAATGCCAGCCTTCCCGAAGATTGCGACGCCCAAAAGGATAGAAAACCAGGCTGCAGCTCTCCAACCGAGCCCTCGAACGCAGCCCCGTCCCCGTGCTGTCAAGGTTCGAAACGGAGAGCGGTTGTTCCCGCTGGTACTGCTGATAGTCCTCCCATATTGTTCCCCTGCCACCACCAGCACCAGGTCGTCTCTGAAGTTGCGCTTCTTCTCCTCCCTGGTGTGGACCCTCGATTCTGGCATTCTTTCGCTCATCCTTGCCGTGAATCGCTCCGTGGAAAGCATGGGCTTGGAGAAACCGCCAGGTGCGACAGCAGCGTCGGCCGCTAACAACATCACTGCTTTCGTCGACACGACCACACAACGCCTCATCATCGTAGAAACTACATGCCCCCCCGGCCTCTCCCTCCCATGAGCTCTTGGAGAGCCAACTCCTCTAGCCCGTGCCTACTTAGGCGATGGCGGCCGGCCACTACTCCGGGGGGACGGGGTAACTCGATTCCCAGTCCGTCGTGGCCCGTTGGATCAGTTTCCCACGATAGTCCTCCCGACGCCGCGGGCAAGCCATGGTTCTTGACCATCATCCTCAGGTTCCCCCCGAGGTTGAACTACAGCAACATCGAGTGCGCTAGTACTGGAGATGCACAGAAGCAGGCCAGCAGGGTCCGCGGTGATAGCCCTGTTGAATGAAGTGAACAGCGGTTGGGACGCGAAAATGGGGTGGCAGCCGTGAATGTAAAACCTTATATCATCCTTACTGGTGCAGCTGACGGGGATGTCTTCCGTGGGCACAGGGTGCAATTTAAAACCTGAACAGCAAATGAAAGGCCCAGAAACATCAACACAAACGCGATCATAGACGCTCTAAAAATCGTGGCCCCAGGCAGCAGCCAGACGCCGCAGGCGACGTGTCGGACAAGGGTTACAGGGGCTTCGCAGTATCGGGGTCCCAACCTGAAACGCTACGTCGGTGACGGACATCATGGAGGGTCGACACGGCAATGCAGACATGCTCAGATCTGTTAATCTGAGGGCTGTGCTGTTGAAGGCCTCATCTGCGTTCGAAAAGCCTGCGAAGCGGAATCATCTTTCGAAACAGCGCTCGTCGTCACAAACACAGCCTCCTGAAGTGCGGGTCTACTGCTCTAGTCTAGTCTAGTCCAGCAGCAGCAGCAGCAGCAGCTCATGCCACAGAATGCATGGCTGTTCCTTGGGTTTGTGGTCGCGACTACACAGTACAGCAGTCAGTGTCAAACGTTTACGTTTGCGGACGATTTGGTACAGCTGGGTGCTACATGTAGACTATAGTACAACTTTGATGCCCCTGCATACCCCGAGCTGGTCGCCCCGGTGGTCTAGGGGTACTCACGCAGCCTGGTAAGGGCCAGGTCATGGGTTCGGGTCCCGGAAGAGTGAGTTGTTTTCTCACTGAATAAATCCTGGTCTAAGTTGGAAGCGACGCGCTGCAGAGCTCGTTGCTAGTAAACTTGGTCGTCTAGCCAGTAGAAGTGGCGGACGGGGGCCAGTGGGGCAGTCGACAGTATCCAATCGCCGGTCGTCCCGGTGGTCTAGTTGGTATGTTCGGCACCTTCCAGGGGGTTCGCATCCCGGCGTAAGCGAGCTTTTCTTGCAAAGTGAGTTTTTTCTTGCTTAGACTACGCTGGTAATGATTTCTAATAAGAGTTAACGCATGGTCCTTAATTGATAATGTGATAATGTAGCATCTAAGGTTGGGACTCCGATGCCGAAAAAGGTATCTACAGCAGTACGTTTTGCAGATAAGGATGCGCCCGCTACATACTGCTGTTTTACCGCGGCCGTGGTCTCGACTACTGCTGTAGTACTGCTGCTGCTGTAGATGCGTTATACATTTATGTAGACAACATGGACACAAAGTACATCTGCTGTCGAGTCGATAGTTTATGCCCGTACCGCCCTTTGCCTTGAACCCCTCCAGGCCATGTGTGTTTGCGGTACAGATACTGCGTCGAATGTGTTTCGGATTTTAAAGATGCTGCCTGAACCAGCAAGCCGTGTGATGTGGTCTGATGACGATGTTCAGTTGTTCGGTGTCAGGTGCGCGGATGCACAAATCAGTCGACTGAACCAAGAACAGACGAAGGGCAAACAAACGTCCTGGCGAGATCGTCAACTAAACCTACGCACCGCCGTCCTTATCGCTAAACACCTTGACTGCTGCTGTAGCCTCAAGGCAACACACAGCAGACAGACATACAGGCGTATCCCGACCTTCTTTGTGCACGCAAACAAGCTGCTCATTTCCGATCAGGAAGAACAATCTCACCTTTACTCTGCTGCAGCAGTCGCGAAGGCCATCTTTGTTCGCTCCTGCAGTCGGGAAGGCAATCCTTGTGCTTGCCAACGGCGTACTACATCGCCACGCCGCCAGGATGATAACTCAATCACCAGCCCACGATGTGGGATGGTGTGGGTTGGAATGGTCTGTGTTAGCAATAATAACGATTCCACGGGCAGGTTTAGTACAGTACAGTATTTTTATTCCAGTATTTAACTGCGTACTAAAACGTCCAGTACAGTACAGTACCGAGAGCCGTGCTGCCAGTACAGTATATTCCAGTATCGAGAGCTGTACTGGAGAGTGCAGTATTTTTATTCCAGTATTGAAAGCTGTACT
>CACKRE030000196.1:40953-54152 GCA_902602495.3 Ectocarpus sp. CCAP 1310/34 | reverse complement strand
ATCCGGGTGGCCGTTCCGCCGCCTACGGCGGGCGGCCACCTTACCCTAGTACATGTGACTTGCGGCTACAATACCAGTGAGGCATTTTGGCTTCTTCGATGCGGTAGGAAGATGGAATCACAACGTGTTCAATAGGGAACGCGCTTTGTAGGCGGCATGAGCGGCAATGCCCTAATAAATTACAACAGCTTGTAAAAACGTTTACTTTTCGGAGGAGCAGAGCACACGTCTGTCTCACGTGAAAAGTGCCCCATGCATACAGCAAAGTTGTGGCATGTTGCGAGATTTGCACCCCCAGCCGCTTTGGTATCCCCGCATGTATCATCTGAATGCATCCATGGCGCCGACACCCCTTGCTGACTGCATAGACTAGTCTATAGCCGTTTACTAACTGCTGTATTCTAACATTCATTCGTCCTGACCGCACCCCCACGAGTACAGCTTTTTGTACCTCATTTGATGGCTGCTTGCGTTCGTGAGGTTTGTTCGTTTCATTGCCTCGTGTATGTCGTAGTCTCGTATGGTTGGGGAAGAAAGCACAGGCAGTACGGTTCCGGAATTCGTACGAGACTTCGACACAGACACGAGGCAACGACACGAAAAAAAAACATGAACACAAGCAGTCATCGATGAGGCACAAAAGAGCTACGGTGATGACAGGTGAAAATAGGTGCCCGGTGTGAACATGTAGAATCCGGGAGCGGGCGCTCACAAACCTAATGCATAAAACTGCTGTCCTTGCGAGTCCTTGTATGGTCATGTGATAGATAGTTGTACATATAGACTAAGCAGATAGACTACGCATACATGCAGGATACTGCACGCGCGGTGGACGTTTCACAGCGTGATTTACTGCACGACGGAGTTGATGCATACATCGTTGATACGTTTTCGGAAAACTCTCAACGAGATGGGTTCATCGCCGCCATTTTGTGCATCGCCACTCTCCTCTCCTGTGGCGTAGTCGGACTTGAAATTCTGTTTGGGGGGTGTGACCCTGTTTGTTTGTCTACTCGGCAGCTCGGCAGGATGCAGATCTCCGAGATCTCCGAGGAGGGCACACAGATGTGACGGGGATGGTGCTAGATTTAGAAGACTCCGGGAAGGTAAGACGTACTAATGTATACACAGGACGTGACACGACATGCACTCGCAGGGTGCCAGCGACCAGGGCAGCATTCAGAGCCGAGAACAGACAGAAAGACGTGGCGCGATGCTCGAGAAAGGAGAGACAAGCCAGGACTGCAAGGCGGGCACGAGGGTTCGAACGGGAGCGGACGAGAAAGCGTGGCTCTCGCGGCAGGAACTTGCATCCAAGCGCTCGACAGCAGATCCTCGCAGCAGCCAACCTTACCACCAACAACGCTCACGGCCAGCTACGGCAGATGGCGTGGCGACTGGGGGTAGAGGTGCAGGGAGGTCGCTCCTGCCTCTTACAAAGTTGAGTAATAAACGATTTGCGCCCTTATTTTAGGCAGCGCACAGGGGCCGACGGCAGCATTGCCACAGGGTGTTTATTTCCAACGGGCGTCTGTCTCCCTGTTGGACACACCTACATGCATGCGGAAGTGCTTCCGCTGCGCAGCTGATGTCCAGCACGGGCAAGATCCCTGTGGCTTCTTGCCCACGTCGAGCTGTATTGCATGTAGACAACCGACCTTTGCCCCCGTTATCGATGTTGTTATGGTGATTGCCCGGGAAATCAAGTTTTTCCGTACGTGGACATACCCGAATTTTCACACCAAACGTGGTACAGTGGGTGGCCCGATATTNGATGTTGTTATGGTGATTGCCCGGGAAATCAAGTTTTTCCGTACGTGGACATACCCGAATTTTCACACCAAACGTGGTACAGTGGGTGGCCCGATATTGTGCCGGTTGAATAGTGCCGGTTGCCGGTATATTGCCGGTGTTTTCGGCTCGCACACACCGGAATATCAAGTCTTTCTGTACACTGAATAGTGCCGGTGCCCGGTATAGTGCCGCTTTGCTCTCTGAACACATACTGGCACTATAGAGGGCCCCCTACTGTAATTTCACCGCATCCCATTTGTTAGCCTCGCGACGGCGATGCCGCCAACGTAAGTATATATATCTCCACCCCACCCTCGCAACTTGCGAGATGCGCGCACATGATATCTCGTCCCGGCGGCTATCACTCCAGTTTCAGTGATCGTGAGTTGCTGCTCCCTCAACCCGCTACGCTGCATTTCGGCTAGTGTTGTTAGCAACGGCACGCGTGCCGTGTGCAGCCGTGGCATTTTCAAAACCCGGGTGCGTGCATCGAATCATTCTCACAGAGCCCTGTCAATTGCAAGGATTCGAGAGTCCAGCTCGTTTTTATGGCAGTAGTACGATAGTGTCGCGAAAAATAAAGCCGTTGCGGAGTTCCCAGCCGACGGTTGCGCGCCTTCCGCATGCTTTTCGAAGAATACTCCAAATACATGAAATGTAAAGAAACCACGTGACACCCCCCCCCCCCCCTTGAAGGTCGAACGACCACAGCAAGCAGAGAGCCGATGCCGAAAGGCGTGGCATCGGAAAGAAATATCTAAACCAATCCAAAGCCCTATCGGTCGGTACTGCTGCCACCCTGACTGACGTAGAGAAATCGAGCTACGAAAAGTTATCCAGAGGGGGTGAGGTATCTTGTGCGGCTAAGGTAGGTATACCCAAACCGGTATATGCCACGTACGCGTAGGCAAGATCGGAGTCGTTGGATTGGTGAGAGGAGAGGGAAAGAAGCCTAACGTGCACGCACACCGATCCGCCGGCTTTGGGGCGCCCTGTAC
Organism: Ectocarpus sp. CCAP 1310/34; assembly: GCA_902602495.3. Taxonomy (NCBI): domain Eukaryota; class Phaeophyceae; order Ectocarpales; family Ectocarpaceae; genus Ectocarpus; species Ectocarpus sp. CCAP 1310/34. The sequence continues at coordinate 51,360 of CACKRE030000196.1, read as the reverse complement.
CCGAATGCCCGCTATGTCGTGCTCGCTTGTGTGTGCTCGCTTTCCCGACCTTCTCCTATACCCACCCACATTCATCTGTCGCCCTACAATACCGCTGTTTACCCTTCGCCCGCATCGGCGGGAAAACGCCCTGTCGCTTGTCTCCCGCAGGGCCCATCCCCGGACATGAAATTGATCTCTGACAATTCTGGCATGCTGGGTCGTGGCGGAAGCGAAGCCGTCGCGAATGGCAGTCGCAGCGCCATCGCCGCCGCCGCGGGCGCGTCAACACTCCCAAGCACCGGGTTTTCGTCCGCCGCCGGTGGCCACTACCGGGTACCGACCCCGACAGAACAGACCCCGTCCCCTCGCAAAGGCATGCCCTACGGCGGTGGTGGGGGCGTGTTTGCGTTCGGGGTAGATTCGCCGGACAGCAGCGGCCCTGACAAGCGCGACGATCACGGGTACTTCGAGGCTAGCGAAGGAGGATCGAAAAAGGCCGGCGGCTGCGGTGGCAATCTCGGAACGGGATACGAGCAAGGACAAGGTGTTTCCCCCGCTCGGAGGTGGCGCTCGGAGGATTCAGGCGGCGGGGAGAGCGACGACGAGGTGGAAGGAGGGGGGGTGGACGCCGGGTTTCGAGAAGAGCTGGACGTGTTCGCGTCGTCTTTGCGAAGGGACTTCGAGCGGAAGGTCTGTGTGGTTATTGCTGCGGAGTTGTACCGTGTGAGTTTGCGGGCTTTGCGGGAGTTAGCCTTCCGGCGTGTAGATGTGTGTATGTGGCTCCTCTTGCTTGTGGTCCACCGTAGGTGGTTGTAGATAAGACGTCCCCTTGGGCCAGATTTCAAAGCTGGATTACTCCGCAGCAAGAGTGGAAACGTCGAAAATTGCGACTGTTCGTCGAGAGCTTTTCGAAAACGTATCGTTTGTTTTATGGGGAGCATCCTTTCCGTCGTGGAGTAATCGGAGCGGGGTGTGTGGTGTCTTGGGACAGCTGCGGTACGCTACCCAACATGTACAAGAGCTCGCACGTATGGCTTGTATGTACACTTGTGCTTTTTTTTTTTTTGGTCTTCCGCCAGGCTTGTGAGAGCTTCAGCGCCTACGCTTGTGTGCTTAGATGGCCAGCGTATTGGCGCGGAAGACAGCGATGAAAAATATCTGCTGTTCTTTCCTCCAAATAACGTCGCCCAACCAACTTGGCAGCTGATGGTGACGGCGAGAGATGGGCTGGCGGCGGCCTGCGCGAGAGAGCGGAACGCGGGGCGCTTGCGGCTGGAGGCGCAGAGGAGGCACAGCAGCGAAGAGATCCTTCACCTCGAGGCTGAAGGGAGACGGTTGGAGGCGGAGGTGGCCAGGCTTCGAAGGTGATTGCCGTGCTGCGCAGCAGCTGTGGGTACCTCAGCATCCTACGCAGGCTTTCTTTAGTAAACAGACATTTTGGACAAATAATTAACCGGCTAAGGTCTGCGTGCCCCCTCCCTGACCTTGTTTCATAGAATAGTAAAGTAGCCTTACTTTCGTTGCGTCGGCAGCCCGGGGGCTTTTCAGACGTAGAAACGTGTAATGTGGAGGTTCCCTTACCCATGGGTCGTCTGCAAGCGGTCAAGCCTTTGTGCAGTTCCATTCAGAAGTCAGAAGTTCAGACCGAAGTTTGTTGAGGCGGTGACCGAAGTCGATGTTGTAGCTTTAAGCCGCTTCCGGGGCTTGTATTTCTGTCCACTCTTTTCTCACTTCACAGCATACTTCTAGAGTAGAGATGTTGAGCGATAGTTGGGAGTGAGCCTGGTGGGTCCCGCAACACATCGTGATCTCGCTACAATTACGATCAACAATCAATCCATTAACGAGCTCCTTACGTCCTACTATTACCAAACCTCACAACATAACACGGCACCTACGTATGCAGCAACCATACAGCTGCATCTAATACACCCATCCACAGCAGTAATGCGCTGCATTTCAACACGCCCCCATGATGGATGCAATATTACGTGTGCTTCAACAAGCTCGTCGTTGTTCTATACCTACTGCACAAATCCTTCGGGTCTATATGCACTCCCTTTAGTACTCCTGCATCATACACGCATCCGTAAACCGGCATGCACATGGCTTGTTCAACTACTGCCTCTCCGCTGTTATCCTTCTTCACATCGTCCCTACGTTCCTACACTACTTCTCATCATTTTCCCGCGATACGCGAACAAGACAACAACGGTTTCGTTCCCACTATTGCTGAACGTACTCTTTAGGTTGATCGCTCTTGCTCCCTAAACACCTGGTTCGGAAATGTTGCAGAAAAAGTTGCAAACTTCTTCTGCAACTTTGCTCGGGAACTTTCTGTAACTTTTTTGGTGCACGCTGGTATGGGACGAGGAAAGTTTTGTGCACGGGACTGTTGGAATGCGGAGGCGGGTTGGTTCAAATTCAAAAAAACAGGCCATCCCCCCCCATACATACACGCAGCCCCCGGGCTCGCCATCTGCTGCGGCTGCACCACGCCACGCCGCGCAACAGGCAAACAAACGCTTGACCACGCAACTACTGTCCAGTGCGTCCCACGAAACAGCATGGCACTCAGCCTAGAGGTATCCAACAGAGCGCCGGCACTGCCAGTAGAACTCACGAATGGGATCTTCTGCGCTACGTATGGAGGTACACCTCTCGGTCAGCAGTCCCAGAAAGCCCTGCAGTGCTTCCCTATCGCATGGGCTTGTCTCGCCGTTAAGGAGGCGGAGAAGAAAAGCAAAGAAGTTCGTGACAGAGACGTGTGAAGGTGCTACCAGGAAACCGCGCTTCCTGGCTGGATAAAGTTGTGCCACCGAGCTATCGCGGAGTCCGCGGAGTCCGACAACCCGCTGCGCTTCCCGGCCGGGTGGGAGACTATGCTCTACTTCACCACGCTCGGAGGTGCGTGACGCGTGTAACGTTGGGGTAGGCGATCACAATGGATTGCTGACTGCCCACAACAGCAGTGATTCTGTGGATTGGAGAGGGTTAACCCGTGCACAGCAGTTTGGACGGGGAACTCGCGCACTCGCGCGTACAGGTCCAGAACAAAACGCTTGAAAGGCCAACGTACTTTTTAAAAAAATATACACGACACGTGGAAAGTAAAACGGCACACAGCAGCGAAGTACACACGTAAATATGTTGATAAGTGCACACATGANGTACAGGTCCAGAACAAAACGCTTGAAAGGCCAACGTACTTTTTAAAAAAATATACACGACACGTNGATTGCTGACTGCCCACAACAGCAGTGATTCTGTGGATTGGAGAGGGTTAACCCGTGCACAGCAGTTTGGACGGGGAACTCGCGCACTCGCGCGTACAGGTCCAGAACAAAACGCTTGAAAGGCCAACGTACTTTTTAAAAAAATATACACGACACGTGGAAAGTAAAACGGCACACAGCAGCGAAGTACACACGTAAATATGTTGATAAGTGCACACATGAACTGCTGTGGGACGCCGTACCACCGCAACCATCCTTGAAACATGTAACATTTGTTCGAGTAGCTGTCGTCCATGGACGGCGTGATATGTCAACATGTACTTGGTACATAATGCAGTAGACCCATGCAGCAGCAGCGGTAGCTGCAACAGCACTCCTGCTGTAGAGCTGTGGTGGCAGCAGCAGGAAAGCACACGCCGGCGGCGCTGTAATGCCATTGTTCCCTGACTGTACAGAAATCTACAAAATGGCACTACGTACAGCAGTGGTTCCACGTTTGGGACTAGCGCCGGTCCAGCGCAACCGCGATTGAACATGGCTATAAGGTTGATGGCCTCAAAGGAAACTACTGTAGCTTGGAAAAATAACAAATAACGCAAGCATGCATGGTGGCGTCAGGGTAGTTCATGGGCAGTTTAGGGTCCCCTGCTTGAGCGTGTAGGGTACGAGACAGATCAGCAGCAGTTGAGGCGGCAGCTCTATAAGCAGGCCTCAGTCAACGAAGCAGACCGCAGTAGACCCAAAGTTGGTAGTGGGCCTATGCAGCAGCACCATTGTAACAAACGGTCGTGGCAACAGCAGGAGCCAAACAGCAGCGCCGTAAGGTGCCGTTTGACCTGATTCTGTGTTACAATCGTACCATTCTGTTCAAACGGCACAGCCTCTGATGTACCTCCCCCTTGTACCCGTTGAATGCACCATCACAGCCGGGAGAGCAAAGAGGGGGGCGCCCCCCTCGGCGCCCCCGAAGACGTTCATGCAAAGTCCCGCGACGGCTTGGGGTAAGGTCGGGACAATCAAGAAGGAGTTCACCAAGGGCCCTTCGCTCTGGTTCAGCAAGTAAGTGCACCAGCTTGTGTAGCACACAGGCGTCGCTGCTCTCAGCAGACCCTTCCCCCTGAGTGTTTAGCATTACAGATCCTTCGTTGCTGCTGGTGAATAATGTAGATGTAGCGTGGTTGTGAATTGTGTGCTATTCACACGCCAAGCAGGACACATGTATCTACGACCCGCGTGATTGCTGCATACACATATATGGACGAGGGCTCNTGCTTTCACCATGAGACAGTTGTAAGCACTGTGTAACTGCCTCGAGGGTGCTTGGCCAATTTAACACAACTTGACCCGTTGGTGAGTGTGGTAAAATGAAGTCAAATTCGGTACGCATGTGTGTGGATGCTGCATGTGTTTCCCCAGCCCGATCAGGACATAGGACATGAGCGCGTGCTTGCATGTGTACACACGTGGGCGAGGGCTGCTGCTGATGTGTTACGCTAAAAGAGGTCGCACGCGTTGATGGGGGGTCTGCTGATTGTGTGCCTTCCCTCTTGTGTGATTTTGAACACGTACGTNGTCGAATTCGGTACGCATGTGTGTGGATGCTGCATGTGTTTCCCCAGCCCAATCAGGACATAGGACACNCAGATACAAAAATAACGTGGTCGAGGACTCCCGCGGTTGGTTCGGCGTTAGAATGCTTGACCCGATGGTGGGTGTGGTAAAAAGAAGTCGAATTCGGTACGCATGTGTGTGGATGCTGCATGTGTTTCCCCAGCCCAATCAGGACATAGGACACGAGCGCGTGCTTGCATGTGTACACACGTGGGCGAGGGCTGCTGCTGATGTGTTACGCTAAAAGAGGTCGCACGCGTTGATGGGGGGTCTGCTGATTGTGTGCCTTCCCTCTTGTGTGATTTTGAACACGTACGTTGGCCGATGTTGATTTCGCCTCTATCGAATAATGTTGGGTAGTCCACAACAGACCGCAGAGGATGGCCGAGACTGTGCGAGCCCGATGGGACCCTTGCCCATCGTACTAAACTCACACATCGCGGACCTCGCTTTCTTCTTGTGTAAAGGAACGAGGTGCAGGACGTGGACCTGCCTTCCGGTGAAACCGAGCAACGAGTTATGGACGACTTTCATCTCGCTATGTACATGGAGTCCATGGGCATGAATGCGCCTTCTAAGAATGATTGGCAACAGGACGAGTATTTCGTCGCGCGGGCTCGGAGCAGCGGGCGGGGCGGACCGGGGGCGGGAGCTGAGGGCGCGGCTCCGGCTTCTGGGGATGGGACCGTAGCGGGGGCGGAAGGCGCGTCTCCGGTTTCTGGCGCTGGGACCCGAGAGAGGCAGTTGACTCCGGCAGCTGGCGCCGCCCTCCGTCAAGCGCGTGCTGGTACGCAGGGGGCGGCGACGGCCGCCGATGATGGTGCGCCGGTGACGACGGGGGACACGATCATGGACCTGGCCGCCATCGCCGTTGCCAACGCGCGGCGCGAGAGGGAAATGGGTCCGGCGTCCAAGCCGGGTGAGGGAGGACCTCCAAGCGGCGGTGGAGGTGCCGAGTCACTACTGCTACCCGTATATCCTCATGGCGGGGGCGGGGGGGCGAAGCGACAGGCGCCCCGCCGAATGGAAGTACCTCGAGCTCTCCGACGGCCCCCCGACCCGATCCAAGAACGACACGGGGGACGCGGTCGTACACGAGGACTCCACCGTCGCGAGCAAGCCGGCTGTGGATCGAGCCTGTCCGAACGGTGACCCCGTGAGCCGTCGCAAAGCGGCGGCGTTCAGTGCGGAGCAGGAGAAGAAGGCAGCCCGAGCGGAGGCTGACAAGGCGAATGCGAAGAGAGCGTCAGAGGAGGTCCAGAACAAACGGAAAAGGCTGCAAGTCCTCACGGCCGCTACCGAGGGAATGACGGACGTCGCCACAAACCTCGCCAAGCTGGCGGCGATCAAGGAAGCGGAGCAGGAGAGCAAAAAGCGCCAAAAGAAGATCGATGCCCTTAAAACCAAGCTAGGTTTAGGTATAGGAGACGAGGCTACAATCAAACAGACCCTCTCCGGACTGCTCGACGAAGATTGTTAGGTGTGCCAAGACAGCCTAAAAAACAGTGGCTGGCGTCTCTATCGCGCTTCCAGAAATGTGGTACCTATTGCAACCGGTGGGGATATAGGTTCAACCGTCGAGTTCAGGGCAGGGGGTAGAGCTGTCGTTTTCCGCATCCGATTTTATTTCGAGTTGCTTTGGTTTTATACCTGAAAACACGGTGGAGGAAAACAGGGGGGGATTGATTCAATTTGACACTGGTAGAGGAGCATATTTTTTTCTTGTAATGCTTTGGTTTTCAACCTGAAAACACGACCGAGGGAAGGGGCGGACGGTGATTCATTTTGGCACCAGGAAAAGAATATTTTGTTTTTTGGGATACTTTGGTTTTCAAATTGGAAACACGACGGAGGGAAGGGGTGGGGGGGGTTGATTCATGTTTGCACTAGTAGAGAAACATTTTTTTTTTCGTGATGCCTTCGAATGCTTTGCGTTGAAATTGGGGTTGGGTTTTTGCGTCGGAGGTTAACCAAGCCTCGGCTTATCCCAACTTCCCCCTTTCGCTCGTTTGCGGAGACACACTAGTAGAGAGGAGCAGGGCAGATTGGCGCATACAAGGCCAAGAGAGGGAGCGGGGGGTAGGCTAGATAATCAAGCGGAGACCCCGTTTCCCGCGTCTGATTTGTTTCATGTTGTTTTGAATTCTAATCTGAAAACACGATGGAGGCAGGGGGTGCTGTTGTTTTGCGGGCACCTAGACTATTAAAGTATTAGGTGGCAGGGGAGAAACACAGGTTGCAGTTCACCGGCACGCCCAAAATACAAGGGCACATCGGTAGGGGAAAACATCAGAACGCACCATTTTGTTCTTTGGAAGCAGCTGAGCCGAGGGGGCGGAGGGTATACAAAAATGCAAGAACCGTTGTTCCCGCAGCCTCAACCGCTCGCGGTGCCAACCATCTCGACAAACGTCGAGGGACACATACATACATGGCTTATCCAGGTGTCAGGGGTATGACGTTGTTGTTATCTTCACAGTTATCCCCGTTGCGATCTCTCTACTCAGTATCTCCATCCGTACTGGTCCAAAACTCTGCGAGATCGCTTGGCGTACTCAACAGACTAACGGCATGCTTGCTGACACCAGTGTTAGGCAAAAACATACAGCATGGAATCCTCTGATCCTCTATCCACGCTATGTGAGGCAAAAGCAAAACAGGAAAGTCATGTAAAACAAGTCAACACCACCACCAACGGCAGGATACACCCCATGATTCTACTTGGTACCCTGATATTGCGGGGGGGGGGTGTTCGTGTCGGGTTCTCGCTGGTCAGGCAAACAAATCTACTCCTCCCTACCGATAGTATGTCGAACTTAAAAATACACGAGCAATAGTTAGGCAATCGAGGCGACGACAAACTCGCGCAGGAAGCAGTCGTCCTACTTACCTATGATGACGACAGGGATAAGAGAACGGAAAACAGACAAAACGTAATCTGGAGGCTGTCTACGCCTCTCATACCGCTGCCCTCTGAAACCACACAACCTCCTTCCTGGTCCATGCTACAGAGAAGTGGGTGACGAGCTTCGCGCGAAACTCTTCGAACCCTGGGGATGGTCTCTCGCTGTCGTTGTCGTCCCCCGTGCCTACATCTGGCACGCCCCCCCCCCAACGGCCCGGCCGATCCCTGCCAGCCGGTCGCCTCCGTCATGACGTCCAGTTTGTCGTAGTGGTGAAGCATGTTGTGGAGGATGCACGCCGTGAACCATGGGTTGTCGATGCTGTCGCGGGTCTTATAGAGAATGCCTGCCTTGAACAGGCGGAAGCGTCCCTTCACTCTTCCATAGCAGCACTCAATGTCCTTGCGCATGCTCTCCAACCGTCTGCTCCAATCATGCTCCTCGACCGTGGCATGATGCTTGATGGATGGTATAAGCAGCGGGATCTGGTATGGGCAAGAAAAACAAAAGGGAGAGAGACGTGGTCCATGGGGTATAGTTCCTGCCGCAGCGCAAACCAGATACTGTCTTTCCAAGACCCAGAAAAACAAACCACCGTCCGAATGTTTCCTCCAGCACCTACGATTTACTCGCACTGACAACACAAGGAATGCGGGGGTCGGGTACTTGAATACACAACAACAAAGGTCGTCGTAACAGTTACACGACAAGATAAAAAAAACTTGGTTCTTGCGTGCCGATGTTCGGAGGCATTGTTATCAATGTGGAAACAGATCGGCGGAAGGAGCAAGGGCCGGACACAAACTGCGTGTTTCTTTCACCGATCGGTGTATTTCACGTCGGGATGTGACAGGCCCACCGCGGGCGCTGCAACACCACTCAAAACGCCAGCATGACCTGCCATTTTCACTCCCTGAGCTGTGCTGCTTCGTGGGTACTGCTGCTACAAAAAAGGTGTGTGGCAGACATGTGCCACATCTCCAAACAGCCGTTCGAAAAAAATGAATCGAGAGGCCTGCTCTTGATCTAAACAACAACTTAACACAACTTGGCGGCACCGTGCAAGAGTACAGCAGTAGGACCTCCTTCACGCTACTGTTCGGATTGGCAGGCCGGGTGGGTCGTAGTAAGTGCGCTGTCGTTTGTGCCGGGTACTATTTTTCGTGCTGCGCAGACCAAGTCGACCTGCTGTGTGTCAGCAAACCGCGCGGTTCGTCAAAAGCTCACTCAACGAAATCATGACGAGAGCAAGGAAAAATTCTAGAACCCTTTTCGTTTTATTTTATCCGTGTTTTCCCGAACGACAACAACGGCCCTAACGGGAACAATAAAACGAGGACACATCTACGGCTTTCCGATAAATAGATGCCGTCATTGATCTTCACGATTACGGTGAGTACGGTTTTCACCTTCTGATAGCCCCCGTCCACGACTAGTCAGGCACCCTTGCACTCCGTCTCCGAGCCGTCCGCGTTGTACAACTTGTACTTGAGACTGCTCCATGGCGCCTTGTCTCGGATTCGCCAGATGGACTTGTCGCATTGGATGATGGTCTTGTCGTTCTCCGATCCGGGATATGACTTGGTCGCTGCCATGATGCGGCCTGCGGTTGGTTGTTGTTGATTCTCCCATTAGCCGTGAAATCGAAATCGCTACTTACCAACAACTAGCGAAAGATCATGACCAGTCGTCACAAAAGTGCTGAAGCCATCAGGGAATCCTGAAAGAGTACAAGGGCACTTCGCGGTCGCCGCTACGCTCGTAGGTTGTATGGCGATGGCAAGTGTGTGCGGGTAGAGGTTTGGAATGAGAGGAACGACGCACAATAAATGAATTAACGAATTAGTGAAGCGAGATGCGACGGCGCCAGAGGACAAGAGTATCGAATTACTCTTGGGTGAGAAATTCGATTTTAAGCAACAAGCAACAACAACCAATCGGCTTCATCTCTCTCTCTTTCCTCCTCCCACGTGATACCCACCCTTCAGCGATATGCTCTGCCAGACGGCGTTGGGAGTCAGCTGACGGTAGGAGCTCGTGTTTTGGTGTGTTCGTGGGATTCGAAGTGTCCCTGTGTCCGCTCTAACATAATACAATAATCTGCTTCGACCGTGGTTATATCTCGAACAGGTAGTCTGTTTGTGTTTTGATTTTTTTTCCTAATGAACTGCTCTAGAGGTGCGGTAGGTAGCCACGAGTTTCTCCGCAAACAAAAAACGAAAACAAGGTACCTTCCATGAAGAATGCGAACAACAGCAGCAGCGCACTTCATGTTTTTTTCTTTGCTCTCGGGCGGTGTAGTTTTGCACACAGCTGTNCCCCCCTCCGCTTTTCGTCGGAATCGAAAGGGAGGCACTACAGCAGTAAAGTACTTTGTCTCGTGTCATGCGGAGACTTGGTTGCTTGGGATAAACCGCAATAAAAGGGCTCTAGGCTCAATAGAGCGCCAGTGTCGGAAATGCTGCAATCTCGTGAGCCCTCAGCGGTAGGAAATTCGTCTACATGTCTACACACACATAAAGCCAAGAGGAGGTGCTGCCCGAACAACACTCACCGGTGTGGTCGCATGTCGCCTCAACGACCACAGTCGGGTAACCCTCCTTGCCGGTGTTCATGCGAGCCTCCGAAAAGGGTCCGCCAGGCCACCTGAAGTGAGTGCAGTCCGTCGAACCTAT
>CACKRE030000196.1:25497-40779 GCA_902602495.3 Ectocarpus sp. CCAP 1310/34 | reverse complement strand
GTCGAACCTATCGCCCCCGGATAGCCGCTCTTCCGAAAGACCCGCTCCACCTCCTTCAGCTCGTCTCCAACCGAGAGTTTAACCCACGTGTCCCAGAGCGCCGCCGAAAATTTCTCGCAGGAGTGGTGGAATGATATCTCGGCGGTCGGGACGCTCATCCCAGAGAAGGTGGCGGCGTCCTGGAAATAATTTCCCGATGCTAAAACCTTCAGGGCCGCGCACACCTGTCGCCGCAGCAGCAGCGACGAACAGGAGACGGGCGTGTACGGCGGAGCAGCAAAAAAAGAAACACACGTATGTGTCGGTATAAAAAAATGGTGTCGATTTGTTGCTGTGTCCCGTTCTGAACTCGAAAATCGGGAACAACAGCACTGGTGACATGGCATGTCAGCGCTGCAAAAAAGACGACAGCACTGCTGCTACGACGGAGCGGAGGAACTACAAGTCTGGCACTCGCATTCCCGGCAGCACGGTAGAGAACAACAGCACGAGCCGATTGCAAGCCAGACGGCCTTCCGTACGGCAGTATGTAGTACAGCTCGCAGCCCTTGCAATAATGTTTTGGTACGACTGCTGCGTGCTGCGTGAGGAGCAGTACAAAGGCATGTCAACGCAAAAAAATGGTACAACACAGCACCACTGCTGCTGCGACGGAGCGGGGAAACCGACAAGTCTGCTACTCGCACCCCGGCAACACTACCGTAAGTGACAGAAGATGCCACACCTCCTGGACCGATTTTCAAAGCTCGATTACTCCACGGCCAAGAGGATGCATGAACGAAACGATGCATTTTCGGAAAGCTCTCGGCGAGAGGGCTCTACGGCGCCTGCTGGCTCCTTTTGCAGTTGAGAAATCGACCTTTGAAAATCGGTCCAGGGGGTGTGTTATCGTGTGTCATTTACGGTTGTAGGGGCACGAGCACGAGGGGATTGCACTCATGGAGGCCGTACAGCAGTAGGTACGGGTCCTGGAAAATGTTGTGGTACACACGACCGCTGTGCGAGGATTCTCTCTCCACGTTCACACGTCTGAAGCTCGTGCACAGCACAGAGGAGAGACGAAAATGGAAGAGTTCAAGCCGCTACACAAGCTGGTGGTGCTGCTGTCGTGTACTGCTGTAGACTACAACAGCAAGCACCAGTAATTCGCATGCTGCCCTACCGTCAAGTAATAATCCGGATACTGTCACAACGCACCTTCAATTTCACGGGAACGCACTCCCGTCCAGCTACATCGTGTGTTGCTGCTGGGAATGCGGGCGCCACAGCCTTGACGATGCCGAGGAACATCTCGTAGGGGACTCGGAAAGCACCGACGAAATGCCGTGCCTCTCGGCTGTCCTCGTGAAGCCCACCCTCCGAAGCATGCAGCTCTGCGAGTTTCCTAACCACTGTCCCTAGGGCGACTTCATGTACTCCGGCCGGGGATAGGACCGCCGTTGCTGCTTTGCCTTGGGTTCCTCCTCCTCCTCTTCGAGTGCAGCAGCAGCAGCAGCAGCAGCAGCGCACTCTTCCTCGAATGCCTCTTCTTCTTGGATCGGCCCCATCATGATCGAACTGGCTGCAGCTGCTGCTGCCACCAGTTTCTTCGGGCTGGTTGTCGGTGCTCTCCATGTTTGGTGTGGTGTGCGTCGGTGTGGAGCTTGCGGACGTGGGTTTGTGTTGTGGGTTGTGACACCGTGTGGTGCGCGTCGGGGTGGGGCTCGCGTGCGCGTGTGTTTGTTGTGTCGTGGGGTGTCGGACCCTGCGACCCCGTCACCCCAGAGCACGGCGGAAATAATACAACAACAAACCGGAACCGGTATCATTCCCGCCGTGCAATATTTCTCGCGCCTTCTCGACTCGAGAAATGTTGGAAAACATTTTGGCCAGATAGCAACTTTTTGCTCCTCGAGAGAAGTTTCAAAACTTCTTGCGCAACTTTTTGCTCCCATACTGAACGTATTTTTGGAATGTTGCAAAAAAAGCGGTTTCAAAAGTGCATTGTGTTTACCAACCGGTCAAAGATGTGCCGGCTTGTCGCGAAAGTCGGGATCATGTCTTGACATACCACCATTCATTGCACCCTCATCCGGTGCAAAGTGTTAAACCTCGATGTAGTGAATACCACGATTCCGATCCTCCGTCTTCGCAGATAACTAACTGGACTAATGCATACTTCTCCTCCCATACACAATTGTTCGACCAGCCCCCTCCTTCTCGTACTCATCAAATGTCACCGTATACTCTCGTCCTAAAGTAGTTACCCACATCTACGTAGGTGCGGTGTAATACAAGTAGGACGCAACATGTAGCGACGGGTTTAGCGAGGAGCTCGTTAATGGATTGATTGTTCATCACTGGAGATTGTAGTTGTAGCGAGATCACGATGTGTTGCGAGACCCACCAGGCTCACTCCCAACTATCCCTCAACATCTCTACTTTGGAAGTAAGCTGTGAAGTGAACAAGAGTGGACAGAAATACAAGCCCCAGAAGCGGCATCGAGCAACAACATCGACTTCGGTCACTGCCTCAACAGACTTCGGTCTGAACAACACACAGACTCTGAAAGGCTTGACCGCCTGCAGACGACCCTTGGGTTCAGGGCACCTCGACACCATACACTTCAACATAGATAGCGTAATGAGGTGTGTCTGGTGAAGTAGTCAGTTTCGCGTTGTACTTTCTCCTGGCAGAAGCAACAAAATAGTTGGTCCTTGGCCTACTATGAGTGTCATTGTTCTGCTGCAAACTCGATGGGCGTGCCCCTTGTATGTCTCTTTTTCGTGGTTGTTTCTGTCATGATGCATGGCGGTTTGCCGGCAGAGATGTCTTGCCTCGCCTGTGTTGCCTTAGCTTGAACGCCAGAGGCTGCCACACTTGCGACCCGACCTGCCGAGTGCTCGTTTGTCTTGCCATTGGTCGGCCGTCTGGCACAGACTACTCAGTCAGCGCAGATGTGTAGTATAGTGGATTTAGGATTTAGCCTTCACCTAGCAACGCGGTCGATGGCGCTANCTCAGTCAGCGCTGATGTGTAGTCTAATGGATTTAGGATTTAGCCTTCATCTAGCGACGCGGTCGATGGCGCTAAATTGTTGTTGTTGTTGTTGTTGTTGTTGTCTTCACGTTGATAACCGTTCCGATCTCTCTTCCCAGTACCTTCGTATGTCCGTAGTGATCCAACACTCGACGTGGTCGATTCCCGTGGTCGCAGGCTAACTATCCCTAAAACGGTACACTCAAATAAATTGGCCCCGAGGGGGTCCGCAAATCAATAGAAATCAACGACAGATATCCTGGAGTCCTCCACTCCCTCTCCCTCTGCGCGCGATGCGAGGTAACAACTGAGACTAGGAGTCACCATCACGGGCCGGAGAGAATGAGGTACACCCCCTTGGTTCAATCTTGGTACTTCACAACGCAAGCAGAGACAAGGCCATCTGGCACAGAAAAAGAGAGAAAATTACAGAAAACAGAGAAAAACAGAAGAAAATAAAAGGAAACAGTAAGGACAGAGAAATGAATTGGAAAAGAGCGAGGACAAATAGGGACCAGGCCGAAAATAACAAGAAATAAGAGACAGCAAAAGGCACACGGTAGAGAGACCACTAACGACAAGCAAACACGCAAACATGGCCACCAACCAGCGATGCATTGTAATGGTACCTCATCACTAGTGGGGGTTGGTGCAATGGTGCAGCGTTGGGGGGGGGGGGGAACTGGCTAAAAGAAGTTCAATTCGGCACGTATCGCGCCATTCGGTCCGTCTCTTCTCGTTTGCTTTGTTCCCTCGCCGTCTCGTCCGTCTCGTGCCCCCCTCCGGCCCCATTGGTTTGGTGGCTTGTGGTTTCGTTTGAGCGCCCGTTGTCGGCTGGCCTCTGCTTCCTTCTCGTGCCAGGAGGTCATGAACCTCTCAGCTCCCTGCAGCACCGCGGCATGCCAGGGTACTCCCTAGGGTACTCCCCCGTCCACCTTCGCGGCTTCCGTCCACTTTAACTCGGTTCCGTGTCTTTCGGTACAGAGATTTCGAGACAACATGGATCGGTTTTCGTAGATCCGTGGTCGGCCCCGAATGCCTTCAGGTCATCGAGCACACACTTGGGCCAGTTCTGTTCCTGTCCCCCCCCTACGTCGCTTCTCCCCCCCTGCCAGCTCGCCGAGCATCAGTCCGGCTACCTTGCCAATGCTCCCGCGAACAGTAGGCGTCGTTGTCAGATCGTGGCGTAAACGCTCTGGCATTCGACCCTCTTCAGCGTCTGGTCGAAATAGAGCTGCCGGTAGGTGTCTTTCTTGCGCTTGTACCCGATAACTCGAAGGAGCAGTCGGTGGTGTATCGACCGCAGCGTCTGATAGTGGCCGCTGAGTGGTGACCATGTCATGCAGCCGTACAGCAGTGTGCCTCCATCGCCTCCGCCTGGAGCATGTTTCGTGTCGAATAAACAAAAAAGATCGGCGCGAAAAAGACATCGCTACTCCCACCGGGGTTCGAACCCGGGGCCTCGGCTTTATCAGAGCCGCGCTCTACCAACGGAGCTCTGGGAGCTGTAGACAATACGTTGCACGAAGGTGCGTTCTTATACAAGTAGGACGCAACATGTAGCGACGGGTTTAGCGAGGAGCTCGTTAATGGATTGATTGTTCATCATTGGAGATTGTAGTTGTAGCGAGATCACGATGTGTTGCGAGACCCACCAGGCTCACTCCCAACTATCCCTCAACATCTCTACTTTGGAAGTAAGCTGTGAAGTGAACAAGAGTGGACAGAAATACAAGCCCCAGAAGCGGCATCGAGCAACAACATCGACCTCGGTCACTGCCTCAACAGACTTCGGTCTGAACAACACACAGACTCTGAAAGGCTTGACCGCCTGCAGACGACCCTTGGGTTCAGGGCACCTCGACACCATACACTTCAACATAGGTAGCGTAATGAGGTGTGCCTGGTGAAGTAGTCAGTTTCGCGTTGTACTTTCTTCTGGCAGAAGCAACAAAATAGTTGGTCCTTGGCCTACTATGAGTGTCATTGTTCTGCTGCAAACTCGATGGGCGTGCCCCTTGTATGTCTCTTTTTCGTGGTTATTCTGTCATGATGATGCACGGCGTTGTGCCGACAGATTTATTCTTGCCTCGCTTGTCCACCTGTGTTGCCTTAGCTTGAACGCCGGAGGCTACCACACTTGGGACCCGAGATTCTGCCGAGTGTTCATATGTCTTGCCATTGGTCGGCCGGCTGGCACAGACTACTCAGTCAGCGCTGATGTGTAGTCTAATGGATTTAGGATTTAGCCTTCATCTAGCGACGCGGTCGATGGCGCTAAATTGTTGTTGTTGTTGTTGTTGTTGTTGTCTTCACGTTGATAACCGTTCCGATCTCTCTTCCCAGTACCTTCGTATGTCCGTAGTGATCCAACACTCGACGTGGTCGATTCCCGTGGTCGCAGGCTAACTAACCCTAAAACGGTACACTCAAATAAACTGGCCCCGAGGGGGTCCGCAAATCAACAGAAATCAACGACAGATATTCTGGAGTCCTCCACTCCCTCTCCCTCTGCGCGCGATGCGAGGTAACAACTGAGACTAGGAGTCACCATCACGGGCCGGAGAGAATGAGGTACACCCCCTTGGTTCAATCTTGGTGCTTCACAACGCAAGCAGAGACAAGGCCATCTGGCACAGAAAAAGAGAGAAAATTACAGAAAACAGAGAAAAACAGAAGAAAATAAAAGGAAACAGTAAGGACAGAGAAATGAATTGGAAAAGAGCGAGGACAAATAGGGACCAGGCCGAAAATAACAAGAAATAAGAGACAGCAAAAGGCACACGGTAGAGAGACCACTAACGACAAGCAAACACGCAAACATGGCCACCAACCAGCGATGCATTGTAATGGTACCTCATCACTAGTGGGGGTTGGTGCAATGGTGCAGCGTTGGGGGGGGGGGGGAACTGGCTAAAAGAAGTTCAATTCGGCACGTATCGCGCCATTCGGTCCGTCTCTTCTCGTTTGCTTTGTTCCCTCGCCGTCTCGTCCGTCTCGTGCCCCCCTCCGGCCCCATTGGTTTGGTGGCTTGTGGTTTCGTTTGAGCGCCCGTTGTCGGCTGGCCTCTGCTTCCTTCTCGTGCCAGGAGGTCATGAACCTCTCAGCTCCCTGCAGCACCGCGGCATGCCAGGGTACTCCCTAGGGTACTCCCCCGTCCACCTTCGCGGCTTCCGTCCACTTTAACTCGGTTCCGTGTCTTTCGGTACAGAGATTTCGAGACAACATGGATCGGTTTTCGTAGATCCGTGGTCGGCCCCGAATGCCTTCAGGTCATCGAGCACACACTTGGGCCAGTTCTGTTCCTGTCCCCCCCCTACGTCGCTTCTCCCCCCCTGCCAGCTCGCCGAGCATCAGTCGTTTCGGGAGTCGCCCGTCCGGCTGCCTTGCCAATGCTCCCGCGAACAGTAGGCGTCGTTGTCGGATCGTGGCGTAAACGCTCTGGCATTCGACCCTCTTCAGCGTCTGGTCGAAATAGAGCTGCCGGTAGGTGTCTTTCTTGCGCTTGTACCCGATAACTCGAAGGAGCAGTCGGTGGTGTATCGACCGCAGCGTCTGATAGTGGCCGCTGAGTGGTGACCATGTCATGCAGCCGTACAGCAGTGTGCCTCCATCGCCTCCGCCTGGAGCATGTTTCGTGTCGAATAAACAAAAAAGATCGGCGCGAAAAAGACATCGCTACTCCCACCGGGGTTCGAACCCGGGGCCTCGGCTTTATCAGAGCCGCGCTCTACCAACGGAGCTCTGGGAGCTGTAGACAATACGTTGCACGAAGGTGCGTTCTTATACAAGTAGGACGCAACATGTAGCGACGGGTTTAGCGAGGAGCTCGTTAATGGATTGATTGTTCATCATTGGAGATTGTAGTTGTAGCGAGATCACGATGTGTTGCGAGACCCACCAGGCTCACTCCCAACTATCCCTCAACATCTCTACTTTGGAAGTAAGCTGTGAAGTGAACAAGAGTGGACAGAAATACAAGCCCCAGAAGCGGCATCGAGCAACAACATCGACCTCGGTCACTGCCTCAACAGACTTCGGTCTGAACAACACACAGACTCTGAAAGGCTTGACCGCCTGCAGACGACCCTTGGGTTCAGGGCACCTCGACACCATACACTTCAACATAGGTAGCGTAATGAGGTGTGCCTGGTGAAGTAGTCAGTTTCGCGTTGTACTTTCTTCTGGCAGAAGCAACAAAATAGTTGGTCCTTGGCCTACTATGAGTGTCATTGTTCTGCTGCAAACTCGATGGGCGTGCCCCTTGTATGTCTCTTTTTCGTGGTTATTCTGTCATGATGATGCACGGCGTTGTGCCGACAGATTTATTCTTGCCTCGCTTGTCCACCTGTGTTGCCTTAGCTTGAACGCCGGAGGCTACCACACTTGGGACCCGAGATTCTGCCGAGTGTTCATATGTCTTGCCATTGGTCGGCCGGCTGGCACAGACTACCCAGTCAGCGCTGTGTAGTCTAATGGATTTAGCCTTTATCTAGCGACGCGGCCGTCGATGTGTCGAATGACCAGTTTCAGGAAAAAATCTGCGGAGGAAAAAACGCGATACTCCCACCGGGGTTCGAACCCGGGACCTCGGCTTTATCAGAGCCGCGCTCTACCGACGGAGCTCTGGGAGCTGCTTTTCCACGATGGGAAAGTGTACCAATTTCTCCCTGAGCACATGACAGTCAGACCTCTTGATATTGTTTTTGAGTGCCAGCGCGTGTTTTCTTCGTCTCCGACGTCGTTTTTTTCCTTCGCACACCCCACATGACCCTTCTTTTTCGTTTTGGGGATGTATTTTTTTCATTTTTTTTTTGGCATACATACACAACAGTAGTTCCTTGTCCGAGGCCCCACGCTCTGGTACGGCGGTGCCAACCTATCGCTCCTGCATCTAACCATCCTTGCGTGTGCTTGGTACGTGGTTTACACCCTCAACGATTCACCAACAACTGTCCAACCCATCACAACGGCTACTATTTCTCAGCGCGACCTCCGCTCTGGAGGGGAAAGCAGAGGTCTTCGCAGAGCGCCTGTCTGCCCTCCATGCCCGCACCCGTGGGGGGTCTCACCTAGCTCGCTGTCTGTGCGCTTGGCGCGGAGAAGCGGCTCGCATGCGTGTGGAACGCTCCAAGAACGTTACCGCTGGCGATCATGCCAGGTGCGGACTGTGTCTGGCGGGAGCGGTAGGGAATGCCGAGTCGCACGCGATGTTGATCCTTAGGTGGGAAGGCTTGTGCGTACGCGTATCTACTATAATAGGCCGGCATCGACCGCGCAATGCGGCGGGCCATGACACTAGTGTTCTATTCTAGCAGGATAGGAGACGCGAACACCCTGACAAAAGAGGGGCGCCAGGGAGGTCGGGCCTCCTGTGTCCGGAGTCACAGCAGCATGTTTTTTGTGCGCGTGTGTGTTTTCTTTTGCTAGCATCGACCCAGCTAACCAGCTGTCCAAAACAACTGCGTGAACGTCAGTGAGGCGGAAGAACGGAAAATGCCTCTGGGAGGCGGAGGATTTTTGCGAATTGTGTTGAACAATCGAGGTCGGGACTGCAACACACAATATTTCGTGGGATCATGCCGGGTGGATTACAGAGGGGAGGCTTAGCTTTTGGAAGCAGGAAGGTAGGGCTGCCGTCCCTTCCATAGACTTGTTCCGAAAGGTGAGCGGCATCGTCTCGGACGAAGCGGGCTTTCAACGGCGGTGGGATCTAGCACGTATCGCTGGAGCAAGCCCAGGGTTCGGGCGAGTAGCTATTACAGATCTTTTGCCTCCACCATCACCGTCTGTCCCTGTATTCTCCTGACCGGCACAACTCGGAAGACGCGGTGAAGTATTGTGACTATCTGATCCGAAACAAGATTCGATAACCCCCCCCCCCAACTACCCTGCCCCCAAACGCACGATCATGGTTGACTCCCACCCCCACCCCCTGTGATATTCTCGGATGACGATGGAGATCGTTTACCCAGCTGGCAAAGCGCCTTCTCGTGCACCCCCACACATTGCCCGCTTGTTTGGGGCATCCGTCGCCTGCCACCGAAAGACGCAAGCTTATGTCGCGCACCCTGGGCGCTTGGCGAGGAGAAACGCGGCAGCGCATCAACAGCAGGGGCAGGAGGGAGGCGGACCTGAAGCTGCACGCTATCTCGAAGGAGATCATAGGTGACTCGCCCTGGACGCCCTGTTGTTGCTGTTGTGTTTGGCATGCCGTTGTTGTTGGGGTGCACGTGGTTTTCTTGTATCCACGAGCGCCTCGTGCGTAGGTCCGTTCTCTTTCTTGGGGGTTGTTTGATGTTGATGTATCATAAGGGTCACAGCTACTGCGTGCTGACAACTAGTGGTACTGTGTATACCCGTCTGCCTTGTGTTATTGTGGTGTAGCTCTAGTGATGGTGTTGGGAACGGCAGCCAGCCTACGCTTTTCATCGGGGGGTCTTATGGTTAACTCGTGGTCAATGCTTGAGGTTCGTTGTGATTCGCTTGCGGTTTCAATTGTTTTTCGCTGTTGTGGAAGTAAAACAACAAACTTCCGAGCTACGAAAGAGAAATCCTCCCCGGGCTTCGGTGGCAACTATCACCTTTGAGGGGTTTCGGGACTGCTCTTCTCCCCTTCTTGGCTTGTTGAGATGGTTTTGGTGAATCTCTGTCTCTGCCCCTCCTTGAGTTTCCCGCTTCCTCCCGTTGAGCTACCCTCGTCTGTTCCATCTCACGCTTTTCAGTATGTGGGCAGCGTTTCTCCCCATTGCCATGATTGTTCTCTCGACCGTATGTGTGTGTATCGATCGAGCTTTTGTTTCCTAACCTCGACGCCCTTGGATATCTGTTTCTTACAACGCGGTGCGATGGTATGCGATGTCAAGGCCGCTATGAGACGGAGCTATCCAGCACACGGGCAGCTCTCGACGATGCCATCAGCCAGATAGCCCTGGTGAGGGAGACTGGGGGGAGGCTCGCCTGATACTATTCGTAGCGGTGGTCGACACGCGCTTGGCGTTCTTAGCCATCGAAATTGTTTGGTCTAGAGGTGGCGCCCGCGCTTAAGCGGCTAGGAGTATAGAAGTTCGGCCTCAACGAAAGAGTAGATAGATAAACAAGTCGGCCAAAACAAAAGGTGCTCAGTGAAGTGAAGAAACCTGAACTGACGGTGTCGCTGTTGGGGTACCTCCATAGAGATTGTCAGTTGTGTGCTCTAACTAGCCGATCTCTCGGGCGGCAGTCGAGCTTGTATCGGCCGTAGCCCAACTCGCGTGTTGACCGCCCCCGTTTGTGTGCTGTTAGTAGGTGGTCGGTGTCGTGTGCTGACGGTTGCCGTTGCTGTTTCTGAGGTCGATGGTTTGGGTCTCTCGTGATTACTTGAGTACGCCCGACGCTCCGTGGCTACGCGAAGTAAATTAAAATATTTTTTTTACCGCCCCTACCAGTGCAGCAGTGTAGCAAGATTCAAAGTTTGGGGTCGGGCCGATAATTATCAGACCCATGTATGCATGAACCGGTGCCGTGTGTATGGAAACGGCGACAGGAGAAAGCGAGGCAGCGGGAGATGGAGGAGGGCATGCGGCGAACTCTCCTGAGGGGGATGTCCGCCATGAACATGGAGGCTATGAGGCTTATGACGGAAGCCAGGTGAGGCCTTCTCTTTGCCAATCACCACGGCGGCTTACGCCTAAACGGCTTTGGCTGCGGCGTCTTTCTTTTTCCCATGTCGCACACGACTACCATGTTAGGCATTGGAGCTCAGAGGGAGAGAGGCCGCTCAACATGGTTTTGATGCTGTGCGGTGAATGACACTACACGCATTCTTCGTGTTCTTCCGGCCCGCAGCAGTTGAAAAAGCGCAATGCGCAATCGGCGTGATGCTGCGTTTATTGCTTCACGACTAATGCACGACCCTCGTCCCATGTGCGATCCGCCACCTCTCAGCACATTGTTGCTCCCCTGTATACCGTGGCAATGTCTCTTTCCTCCGACCTGGCCGGAGAGCAGAGACGCAGGCGAGGACGAGTTCGGCCTTAGCGGCACGACGGCTACGACGGGTACGAGGTACTCCGCCGGTGGAACAGACGCACCTTCATTCGGCGCCCGGGCGGCTACTGGGGCTGCCCATCACAGCAGGTGTGACTGGTGTGTTTTGTTTTCCACGGTGTGCTTCGATGTACCCGGACGGTAAATTGTGTTTATCGTCAAGTCGTATCAGCAACAGCCATGTGTGAGTTAGCTGTGTTCTGCTTGTCGGCGGTGCTTCGTTTGAGCCCGTCGAATATGTGGGCATATGTGTCCTCCTCCTCTCCCGACTCCAGTCGATATACCGGGAGCGTGCCCTTATGCTTGGTGTGTCCATGAGCGTGTTTCGTCACCATCGCAGGCGCCGTTAAGGCGAAGCTATGCTCCTTTGATGTCATTGTGCTCGGATTACGGCGGAAGTTGATCGCTGTGCGCCGCTTCTCTCTCTCCCCCTTTCTCCCCCCCCCCCCCTCTCTCTGTCTCTCTGTCTATCTCTCCCTCGCCCTGTCTCTCTCTCACACACACACGCGCGCTTTCCGTGTTCTTTGTCTCACTACCACAAGACTGGTGTATTTTGGTCAGTCAGCCGAGTAGCGTGGTCCATGAAAATGTAAAAAAACACACACACACGCACCCCGTTTGTGTTTCGCAGATTATCGGAGGAATGGCCTCGACCGCTGACACCTCCGAGACCAGCTGTGCCGTCTTCGCGCTGATCATCAGCTGCCGACAGCTTTTCATACGGAATTCGGGGCCTAGGGGCCTCAGCGAGGAGCACTGGGGGGTTGGGTGGGGTCATGCTCGCGTCATTTCCATCATTCGCGGAATCGTTTTATTTTTGGATAGAGAGGAGAAGCCCGGGTGTGTCTCGTTTGCCGGCGGGCTACAGTGGCTGAGACTTTTCTGTATTCTAGGTTGTGTGGGGTGGCTCGTGTATGTCTCCGCCGCGTACCCGTCGTTATTTTCCCGCTGAGTATCCGGAATCTTTCGGGTTTTACCCGCATGGCAAAAGGTAGTGCTGTGTACATCTTGATCTGTCTCCGAGACGCTCGTATGCTCTACTCGTGCCGCTCGGTGAGTTGCACAGCATGGTGGTCCCGGGCAGAGTGGGTGCTGTAGCAGTGCAGTCGACCGCCTGCATCAGGGCTCTTGGTTGTGCGTTTTCGTACTTCGTTGATTTGGATCACTGCTTGAGCACAACCCCGTCGACTGTGGTATTGCATCAAACGGGTACGCCATTCAGTGGTCCTATGTACATTTTCTGTTGAAACATCAAGGGCTCTTACGCATGCGGCCACTTGTTGAAGGTTTCGGCACAAGCTTGACATTATTGAACTGAGTTCACAACGTCGTAGCGACTAGGCTCTTCGTGCGGTGGGTTGCGTTTTGCTGTATTGGTGGAGTCTGGAACGGTTGTTTCGTGTTTGCTTTTTCGCTGTGGGTTGCATACCTGCTGAATAGGTGGAGTCTGGAAGTGTTGTTGTTGTGCTTGGTTTTTTCTTTTTCGGTTACGGCGAAGGGTCGCTTTTGGCTGAGGGCTCGATGCATGCGGCGGTACGGTACGAAGGTGCTTGGGGGGGTCGCACTGCCGTGTTAACACACCACTCGAGCGTGCATCCCGCTTTACGTGTGTGCGAGACAAGAAGTCGGATTCTCATGACATGAAGGTCTTAGGGTAATTATGTTTGTGATACTGCAGCTGTCCAGACTATAGTTTTCGGAGCTCTGCTGACGGCCGAGGATAACACGCTGAGATGTTGAGGACGCTTAGATGGACGCTTAGATGTTGACTCCTCGTCGCGTCTTCAGGCTGAGAGTTGTCTGATTTCAGTGGCCCGCCGAAGTCTTATTTTGCTGTGTGGACCCGCCAGCGTATTGGCTATGCGAGCAGCCTCTATTTCGTCGACCCCACTCACTGGATTGCGATCGAACGGACTATCAATGCCCTCTTTTTCGACAGGCGGAAGTTTCGAAAATCCCGTGTGAACGGAAGACCAGCTGAAAAAACGGTTTCGTCAGGATTCTTTCCCTTTCGCCAAGTCAGTTTCCCTACCTGTTTCGTCTCTTATTCGATTGGGACGGAAAGTCATGCATTCGTTTGTAGGCTCTCGCTTGAACGTTCGTCCGCTACTGGGTTCACACAATTCACACTTTTTTAGCGACGTCTCCACGAACAATCGGGACTTGATTTCAGCACAACCTATTCTGTGCAAAGTTTTGCAATCGGTAGGCACATGTGACCGCGCTCGGGATTACGGTCTCTCGCTTGGGGGTTCCCATGGTGTCTGGTCGAGTTGCTCTACTACACTGCTATCTCCTACCAAATCTACTTGAGGGAACGATCAGACTCGAGCCTGTGCTCTATCCTTCACGGTTGTCCAAATACAGATTCGCAATGCCAGTCGGGGTCCCTAGTCTCGAGGGCCAAAGTACAGAGCATAGTCTCAAACACACACGTCGGCACAGCAATAGATAGACTCTCATACTTATAATCTACACTAAAGCGCACTAAATATATGAAGGCGTTCGCATCACCCAAGGTCCAGAGAAATAACCCTCATACCAACTTTCGGCACAGAAGCCTCGGTGACGAGTGAATTGCCATGCAATACCCACTCGTTCAATATAACCACCCATCGGCTACACTGCACAGTATCTATTTCCCGTTCGCCTTGCCACAACAATCACTCACGACATTTTTCGGGCCCGTGACAATGACGTGCACGGACATGCCTTTGTCGATTGCCGGAGACCGCGTGCACACCAGGAACCATACTTCACATAATACATTCATCCCACTCGGGTCATGCGTAGGTTGGAGTGTGCGGCATCCACTCCCGCATCATGACAATCGCTCTGTGGAGAGGATCGCGTTCCCGAAGTCTTGGAGCATGTTGTCGGTCCGGATAAGCGACGACGCAATCAAAAGTCTTGGCGGTCGAATCTCTGCAACAGACTAACGAGTATACGAGGAGACAACGCAGACCTGTCAGAGTGAATGGAGTGAATTTATTCTCCTCATCATGATGATGTTCTGTTCCGAATTCGGGACTTGCCTGTTTGATTCGATGTGTACGCACCAGTAACCCGAAGGCGTTGGAAATTTCTTCCATGAAAGTTAAAAAAAACGCAATCCCTGGTGGACACGAAAAACACTCACAGATGAAATCAAGACAAGGGCGAACAAAGCTACAACTATGCACACACCACGTGAAAAAATGTCTTCGATACCCTCTAAAACCTTGGTCGAAATGAAAGGTCCTTCCTTTAAATGATCGGAATACTCCATAATGTTGGTGGGACACGGACGTTCGGTCTCGCCTCTCACCGGTCTAGCTGGTCTTCGTCGTCCTGAAACGTCCGGAACAAGGGCGAGAGGCTCGAGCTATTCGCAATGGCGCTCAACGGCTGAAACGATTCGCCGCTCAATCCCGGAGAAGGAAGGGAGGTCACCGACGAAGCGGCTTTCTGCACGGCAGGGACTTCTCTCGCGCCAACCACCTGCTTTCAGAAAATGCCGCGACGATGCGGTCGTTTGCTCGTCCCCCACCAACGTATTTTCGACATATATTCATTCTATCTTCACACGAAATGATGTGGATGGAATAATACCCACAGGTATCTACAAGTACGGTTTTCCAGCTAACAACCAAAACAAAGATAGGAAGAAAAAAACAGTAGCACCGATCCCAACAAAGCGAAGAATTTGGTCTTTTTGGAATCGCTTTCCTTCTGAGCTCGGAAAGCTCTCGTTCAGTCTCATGACGAGAAAATTGGCCAATATGAAACCGTTGCAGCTGCATGCACCCGACAACAGTAATCGACTGCTACTCTCTTCTTCCAGGTTGTCTGTTGTTGTTGTTGTTGTTGACTTCACATTAAACTGTATGCCAGTTGCTACATGCCAAAATCTAGCAAAGACTCTCAGCCCGTGGTCACGAAAGTGCTAGAGCCATCTGAGGATCTAAAGAACACGCACACGTAGCAAGAAAAAGGTATCCAAGCGCCCGAAGAGGTACTACTACACCTATATATAATCCCTGCAGCACCGTACGCGTGCCCAAAACTGAACTACACGTCCGTCTCACCGTTCGACTACAGCAACATCACCCCCTACCTGTCCCACTCTGTACCAAAACGAATGATTGCCGACTACAGCATACTTGCTGTCTGAAGTGCTGTCTGTACAAAAACACCATGGTAGGCATGGAACAAGAAGCTGGCGGGGCACAAAGCTGCTGTCTGAAGTGCTGTCA
>CACKRE030000196.1:3025-24835 GCA_902602495.3 Ectocarpus sp. CCAP 1310/34 | reverse complement strand
CTGACCCCATCAGTGCCGACCCAACTACACCACCACGCGCATGCCTCGCGGCGGATATGCGCAGCAGCAAGAAGGTTTCGGTCATCCCTTGAGGGTGAGTCTAGCCCTGCTCGCCAGAAAGACCCCCCCCTTCACTACCACCCATGTCTAAGCAAAAGCTTGTCGAGGAGCGAGGGGAAGAAGGGAGAAGAGTGTTGTCTGGCGTACAAGTATTGGATACGGAAAAGCAGGCATACCTGGACCGGTGAGGGTCGTTGTGCAGACTTCACTTCCGCAAGTTCTGATGCCAGCCGGTCCAACATCTGCATTGTGGTGGGCGAACATGACGGGCGTAACTGACTTCATAGGCGCACCAGGCGTACGTATATCGATGGTTTTCGTGTTGGTCTGGCTCGTTGTCGGGATACCATGTATTGGATGCACATGGCGATTGCCCATCCCATAACGGGGTATGTTGTGGGTGCGGGAGGCTTTACTTTCTGACCATGCAGGCTGCTTCACCACGGTAGCGGTGATCACATGCATCTCACAACTATAGACCACAAAGGCGTATATTTACATTTTGGTAACTAAATCTTATAGATCCATCTCATGGGCACCCCTTCAACCGTCGCCGTGATCGCCTTCCAGGAATCTGATCGGGTTTCGTACGCGTTGGATTGGACGACATCTGGAGTCCGGGCCTGGTGGTAGCGCCCATGGTTTCAATGTTCTTCTGTCCACCCCATTGGTCTTACGTCGAGTCATCTCCCACAGCAGTTCGCCGCCCGGTAAATCACCCCGGTCTGTCTTTCTACCCGACATACTCTGACAGCGCCCGGGCGTCGACTATTAGAGCAGATTACGCGATGTCTGCGTCGAAACATCACTTTGGCGCACACGTGGCCTTTTCAGATCGGTGCATTCTCAGAGGCTTCCAAGAAAAGGAAGCCAATTTAATCCTGCCATGTCTTTTCACTCACCCGGCCGTGATCCTCAAGTCTCCGCAAGATCAAGAGAACACTGTTCCGATCCACTTCACTGCTCATCGCCGCCTCCGGCCCTGCTGCTCTCCCAGCCCCGCCAACGGCACCATCGCCCATCCACCCCCCTCCGCCACTGAGTCTCGTGGCCCGGCCACCACCGTTTAGGCCACCTCTTGGACGCGCCGCATACGACACCTCCTCAAACCTACTATTTCTCCGGTGCCGTTGGGGTGTTATGTCCGCCTGCTGTTCGTCCCGATGCAGCTGCCGTTGTGGGGACGGCCACCCGTGGTCACCGGCCCCGCCGCTGCTCGGGGAGAGGGCCGGCGGCGCTTCTCCCGCCCGCAGGTTCTTATCTCTCACCCTGTGAGAAGGACACGGAACAGCCAAGAGTATCTCCGTCTTGTGGATATTTCTGGCACTGCTATTCAATAGTATCGACAAGCTACATGATGGACGACCATTGAGTGACTCTGGGTAAGAAACAGATTGCTGAGTCTGGACATTCCACCAACGCCGGCATTCTGACGAACATGCTGAGTCGAAACATGGACACTTGGGTAGTTTTCTAATCACGCCTTCTAAAGACAGTCTTGGAGTTGAAGAACAAAATAGAAAAAGAAACCTCGCGTTGCTCACATAGTCTACGTGCCAAACTCGAAGATTATTACCATCTACGCCGGTGAACCGGGGTATTTAGTCTAATAATCCGAAACAAGTTCCGTCACCTGTGGCGGTTTGCTGCACGTTCCTCAGCCAGCACTCGTAGCACCCTCGCTCGCTCCTCTTTATCCTCCGCCTGCTTAGCCGCCCTCTCGAGCTCCCGTTTAGCGCGCTTTTCTTCCACTTGAGAAAGCAACGCTGCCTGGACGTATGGGCGTGTGTGCACAGAGCTCCGCGTGTGCACATGACTATGAAGAGTCCACAGGGTATGGTGGAGTCGATGGCAGGTCTACTGTGGGGTCCAAGTAGATTGCGAGGCCCGCTCTTAGTGCATGTGTTGAGGAACATAGAAGCACCACGCACAGAGAGCATCCGGGAAGGGAGGGCAGCGAAGCACCCGCAGAAAGAGTTTGCCATGCTGGGACTCTTTTACAACGAGAAGAAAAAAAGCTGGAGAGCTCACTGACAGTCTGAATTGAGCAACGGGCAATAGTAGGAGCAACGGTGTGAAGTACTCCCAGCAAAGAAAAGCAAAACACTACCGGGAGATCATACGCAGGACAAGCGACCGGCAATCGAAGCACCGTTGTGCGCTCCAGTGGAGCATTGAAACCCTGGACGCATCTCTCTGTCTATCAAAATGCACCGATGAGGCATGCAGACAAAATGAACTACGCTTGGTGCCGAAGCACTGAGAGTACCACTTACCTCCAGCTCTTGTCGCTCCTTCATCCGTCGATCGAGGTAGCTTTGCTCCTCGGGCGGAAGCCGGTCAAAGCGGTATCTGTTTCGAGGAGGAGACAGCGAAACCGTCACTGC
This sequence comes from Ectocarpus sp. CCAP 1310/34, assembly GCA_902602495.3. Classification (NCBI taxonomy): domain Eukaryota; class Phaeophyceae; order Ectocarpales; family Ectocarpaceae; genus Ectocarpus; species Ectocarpus sp. CCAP 1310/34. The sequence goes on along the minus strand of CACKRE030000196.1, from coordinate 22,388 downwards.
GTCGATCGACCGCGGTCCTTGCTCTCCCACCTTGCCGGTGGCGGCACAGGCGGCACTTCTGCTAGTCCGCAGCGGCGACCTGTCCTCCGGTATGCCTGTCAACAACGGTGTAACTCTTGCTCTGGGGGCGAAATCTTGAATCATCTTGTGGATAGAGGCGAAACGTTTTCCCGTGGTTAAAAAAGCATGCTGTGCCCTCTTTCGTACCGTTTTTTTTTCGGTTGTGTGAACATCTGCAGGCCGACCGCTCGAAGGAATATCGGTTCAATTGCCACGTCATCCTCCTGCCAAATGACCAGCATTTACGTTGAGCACTCATCAATCACTCGCAGTGTTTTCTACCGTAGTGGACACAACGTAACAACGGGCATAGCGTAGGCATTCAGCAATAGTTGCTGCTTTTAAGCCATTAGCGCACTTTACATCTGGCGTGTCACGTATCACATACGTCCGATAGACGTTGACGTAAGGCTTAGAGGGTGAGGGTTAGGGCTACAACTCGTCCGTTGTACGCCCCCAGCACAACCACCCGTCTGTCACCAGAGGCCTCGAAATCCAATGTGAGGCCCCGAACGTTTACCGTTGAACCGTTGCATCTTACTTTTGGTAGTGAGGGTGTACCCGAACGGTTGCTCGTTGTCGCCGATCTCGTTGGGTGATAGGTCCTGGGCAATCAACCCCCGTTGTTTGGCGCGGTAATACGCCCTGGGGAAAAATAACCACACGGAAAAACATCAACGTTGCTGAGCTGTATAGAAATCCAAATATTTGGATTTTCAAGCGGAACCTAGAAAAAAAGTATCCAACAAGTCAGCGCTGACCACTCTACTAGCTTGGTTTCGTATATTCAACGTTGGTCGTGGGATCCGAAGCGTGGCAGCTGTTGAATCCTAAGCTATTACGTACAGTGAGCGGGCTTCTAAAAACTAGTCTTGGGTCTAACGTTGTTGCTTGTGTTGTTTATTCTTCTCCCTTTTCCAGCAACACGCACACTTACTTAACGTTCGTGACAAGGGCACCGTCCGCTTGCCTCAGGGGTGCTCCAGAGCCTGGCTTGCCCCACGGATTGTAAGTGGCCTTTTTTGAAAACGCCAGGTCACGACGTAGTATGTAGCGATGCGCATGTACATGAGCTGGGGACCCTTTTTCATTTCCTAGCACAAGTAAAACGTCTCTGTGAAGAATTGCTTGTACTATTACACTGTGCATACTTCGCTTGGTTGTTACTTCTTCTACAAAATCGTCCCGGTCTCTGCTCATTCGATATCCGTACCGGTGCAACTAAGGCGGACGCCTCGTATACTTGCTACATTTCGAACAGAAAATATTCGAGATGTGTTCCCCATGGCTGAAGGTTTTGGATTGGAAGAGGTTACAAACAACGTCAATTTGAGCGTGCGCCCGTGATAAGGGTGTACTCCCCGTCAACATGCTGTAGTCTTACCACCTATTTTCTGAGCCCAAGATGCTAACGGGCCAGCGCTATGTAGATGCGGGGCCTGGACTCATGCATCCCACGACTTCTACACTCGTAGTGCGGAGCTCACCGACTGCAGTTCGTGTCTTTCCTCGAGCTCTCGTAATTTCCGCGCGTGCAGCTCCCGTCTCGCCTCCGTGTCGGCAATTTGTGAGGATAGCTCCCGCCGGTACGCTTCCTGCCGAGCGCGACGCTGCTCCCGTTCCCTGAAGAAATTGGTACCCGGGACGTCTAAACGGAACTCCGACATAGGTTCAGCCATTGCGGGTGTCATGCTGACACCAGTTGTACGGCGGGGGTATTATTTTCCCTCGTGCAGGCCCTGTTAGCGGCAGACGTCACTGAAGTACGGTGTAAACCGGCCGTTTGACCTTCTACGTACTACCCGTTTGTCGGCCATGGTCATTGATGAACGATGGTATGGGAAGAGCTTCCCCAATGGGCGGCGGTAGGTGTCTGTACCTCCCTTGGTTTTTGCGGTGGATCAGCTACCGCTTGGTAGGAAGCACGGGTAGCCCGAGACCTGAAAGCTTCTGTTCTTCTACTGTCCACGTCCGATGTCGAAGAAGATATTTGTCCGACGGTTTCATGGCATGTCAACGGGCGGCAATCTCATTTTTTTTTTTGCGAACGCGGCGTATTTGCCAGCATAGCACAGCAGGCGCAGCAGGGGGGCAGGGAATGCCTAGCCCAGCTGGGAAAGCAAGTCGTTGTCGGGCTTGATGAAACTGGATTCGGTGGTCCGGGGAGTCGTGGTGGTGAGTGCGATTTGTTTTGTGGGTGGTTCGCCTGGAACCAATAGGTCTTGTGTGTCTTGGACTTTTTCGGCGCGGCAATGCTGGCAAGGGTACCCGCACCTAGCCTCACGCATCCTGTTGTTGCCACGTTAGAGCCAAGACGAGAACAAAACGCAGCGTTGGTACAGGGTGTCGGTGCTTCTCACCTAGCGGGCCGATATGCGAAGGTGGCAGCACGGAATCGCATATCGCATCGAGATTCACACCGAGCGATACGCGGGACAACTACAGCACCGGTCGCCCCGGTGGTCTAGTAGGTAACCTCGCAGCGTTCTAAGGGCCAGGTCATGGGTTCGAGTCCCGGCAGAATTAGTTTTTTTCTCACTAAATATATCCTGGTCTACAAGTAGGATGAAAGCGACGCGTTGCAAAGCCCGTTGTTAGTAAACCATAATCGACTTCGTAAGTCGCGAGGGAAGGCATTACTGTACCCTTCTCGCGATAAAACTACCTCAGGCAGGAACCGCAGAAGGGGATCCAGGCCCCCCTCCTATGTGACCCCGGTTGGGTCGTCTAGCTAGTAGAAGTGGAGGATTGGGGCCAGAGGGGAAGACGACATAATCCGATGATGGGAGGAAAAATACAAAAATAAATAAATAAAATAGTACCGTTGCTGACTCAAGATACCGCACCCCCTGGACCGATTTTCACACGACGATTCCACAGCGAAGTGGATCCATAAATAAAGCGATGCGTTGCTGGAAAGCTGTCGACGTGCTGGCTCAAACGCCGCCGTTTTCGGCACCGCCTTTCATCCCGCCGTGGAAAAATCGATCTTTGAAAATCGGTCCAGGGGGTCTGATACCATACGTCACCTGTTCACCCTAGAAGTCTACCGAGTGGACCGTGTGGAAGCTGAACCCATCGTGTAGTATTGTTGCAGATTCTGCGCAACGCCCCCATAACAGGTGATCCGCCGCACGTCGGTCATCATGGACATATCGGTATCACACACACATAGAATTCCCGATGTTAGAGCTGTGCAAGTGTTTCGAAGGTCGTTGTCGGTAAATGGCGCGAATAAGCGCAACAAGTACTCTCGCCTTCACTGGCGAGGCTTGTAGATCGGGATTCTAGACTGTGCCACCGCTGCCGTGTGCGGTGCGAGACGGGCGGATATTGGCTGTGCCCTCTCCCTGCCACATGTTCCTCGGCAGTAGCCATAGATGGCCCAGCAGTTGTCATTCAATATTGCACGACCTGCCCCATTGTGGGTTCGATCGTGCTCGAGGTCACTTGAAACTTCAGGAGTGTTGGGTTGGTGCTGTTTTATCCACGTCCGTTTTAGGAAAATGCGACACAGCGATACTTCGGAGCGCTTGCCATGTAGTATGCTCGTGTTGTCTGTGTTCTGCTACACCAGTTTACTTTTTTCAACGATCGACTCAAGTTAATGAAGACTCGAGAGTACTGGTTACCTGCTTCCCTTTGTACCACACCTTAGGATATTCAAGTGTATTGGCAGGCAGGCGCTGCTCTGTACTGCACCCCCACTGGCGGCCAGTCTCACCATTGCGTGTGTACACGAACCCTGGGTAAATGACCAGTCCATCTCGTCCGTTCGTGCCCTCTACGCCCCACTGCGCGATCCCCCCCCATCAACAGGTCATCTTCCTCGCGCGAGCACACCAGCGCTACGGGTTCGTCCTCGCTGAGCCAGCCCCTTGCTCCTCCTCCTCCTCCTCCTCCTCCTCGTGCAAAACAAACGACCCCAAGCCACAACCATCATCACTTCCGGTGGAAGCTCCTACCCCCATCCAGTTGCCCTCGGATCAGAGGAAGAGAAAAGAATTTTTCGGGCGAAAAGGCGACGACGTCAATGGCGGGGTCGGCGGCGGCGGCATCAGGCATGGCAACGAGGCCATGGGGGAGGAGGAGAAAGGGTGGGGAGTGGGTTGGGAGAGCAGTCGGGCGGAAGGAGGCTTGCGGGATGGCTGCAGCAGCGGTAGCGCAGCGGACTACGCGATGCAGGATGACGACGCCGACCACGACAGGCACGATGGCGCGGCGGCAGCGGCAGCGGCAGCGGCGGCGGCGGCGGCGGCGGCGGCTGGTGCCGGGGTTCGTGCTCTTAGTGAGGAAGGTGTCGCAAAGTTTGCTGCACTTGCCGCCTTCGCTGAAACCACCGACATCGCTGTCTCAGCAGCGGTCCCCGCCGCTACCGAGCTGTCGGAGTGCAACGCGTCGGTCGAGGGTAGCGGCGGCACCGGCGGCGGCGGCGGCGGCGGCAACGGCGGCGGCGGCGGCAACGGCGGAGGCGGGCCTAACAGCAGCGGTGTTGTCGACACGGGCGGGGTGGGTAGCGACACGCCGAAAGAGCGGAGGAGCAGTGGCCACGGGGCTTCTGGTGGGAGCGGGGTGGTATCAGGCGACAACGCCGGCGCTGATGCGAAGCCGAGAGGCGGGTGGAGGATAGGGGAAGACCTTTCAATGCCCCAGGCCGGGGCTCACGCCGTGTGGAGCCGCTTCAAGGAGGCGCTTGAAGTTAAGGCGGCAGCGGCGGTGGCAGGAGGGGGCGGGGGCGAGGCTGCCGCCGCGGGGAGGAGGAGAAGGGCCAGGGCGGCCGGTAAGGAGCTGGTTGATGAAGTGCTGCTGGAGGAGAAGAGGGAGGCCGTGTTGACTGCGGTCCGATGGGCTTGGAAGGTGCGTCCCCCCGGCGCGTTGTGTTCGCGTGCTGCCCCTAACCTTAGCTTCGTCCACGCACGATGACCTGGTTGATCGATTGGGGACGCTTGGGACAAGCATGCTGGCTGCCCGGCGACCGCGACTGAGCGATTGGTCGCAGAGTTCTGAGTTGCACCCGGCCAACTCGTCCGGGCCGAAATGAAAGCCTCCCGCACTTCATGGCTGATGAAGATACGATCGAGCAAGATTCGCAGAGTGATGATATATTCACACGAGCTTTTGCTTGTTTCCTTTTCGTAGCCAATCGATGACGGTTTCCGCCGGCCTTTGATTGCATCAATCTGTCGGGAAGCACCGGTGTATGGTACTGCAGGTTTGTTTAACCTTGTGTTTCGTCGAGTGGCGTGTCGGTGCCTGATGCACAAGTCAGGGACGGTAGGACGACCCTATCACTGTTCGTTTCTCGGATTGAGCATCCTGCGGTGCCGATTTCGAAAGGGCGTGGTGCTGCCAGCTGTCGTCTTTCTCTACCCCCCAAGGGGGGGTTGCACGCAGCGTTTAACGGTTGCACGCGAAATTGATTGTATTCCGTATCTCGCCCCCTTCAGTTTCCCCCGTTGACACAATGCGTATGTTTTTTTTGTTTTTTTTTCTCCCATCATTGGACTCTGTCGTCTGCCCCTCTGGCCCCTATCCTCGACTTCTACCAGCTAGACGACCCAACCGGGGTCACATGTGTGCGTGTGTTGCTGACTGCCGTGCGCTATCACTCGCGTATGGGCTAGTTGTATACAACATGTGTCTTCCTGTCTTCGTTTACCACAGGGATACACCACCCACGCCTGGGGAACGGACGAGCTCAACCCCTTGACGAGGCGAGGCAAGACTTCCTTCAGACTCGGCCTAACCATCGTGAGTGTTGATGGGTGCACCTGGCGCTTGTGAATCGCGAGGGCATCTCTCATGCGAAGCTCGTTCGTGCTTCCGCTGGCCGTCGCACCAACCCAACCTACGTCGGATGTTCTGGTCCGGGTGTAAGATGACGCCGTAGCCGCGTTGCCTTGAGAAAGAACCAGACAGTGTTGGTGTCTATTCGAACACCCGACTGGCCGTTACGTTTTTCTTCACCCAACACGGGGGGTTCGTTCGCCGGGAAGTGAGACCAGAGGAGGAAACGGCAAAGGAGCTGTTGTGACCGCTGCGGGCCACGCCCGAGGACAAGAAAAGCCGCGGCGCGCTTGTTCCTAATGGCCTTGCTGCCCCTTTTTTCCACCTCTCCATTGAGGCGAAGCTTTTCGAGGAGTAGTCTATGCTGCACCCAACACCGCCTGGCTCCGCTACAACCAGACAGCCGAGCGATCCGTCGCATCGCATCCTCACCTTGATCATTTCGGGTGTCTGTTTCCCACGACGCAGGTCGACTCGATGGACACGCTCTGGCTGGCCGGAGAGAGGGAGGAGTTCGCCCGGTGCCTGCATTGGGTGACCAACGTCATGGACCTGGACGTCGACCAGGTCCGTGGCCGCCTTCGTTGCGTGGACAGGGCACCGCAGAGGTGTTGTTGTTGTCCTTGAGGGAGGAGATCGATCGTCCCCGAGCGCTGTAAGCTGGCGCTCGAATGATATGAATCATCTGTTCGGCACACCTTGCGGTTTCGCGTCGACGGTGGAGAGAGGCTGCTCTATAACAGCACATAGACTGCCGTTCAGTGCTGGGGCTGTCCCCCGCCGCGTTTCCGGTTCGTTGGGGAGGCATGCAGAGCGTAACGCCCCTTTGCTACGCTGGGTCGCCGGTCTCATTGGATTTGATTGTTCCTCCGGGTCCTCCTTCCTCTGGTCTAGGTGTGAAATTATTTTTGCGCACTGCCCAATATTTTGCTAATGCTGGTGCTGCTGCTACTGCTGCTGGGGGAGTTGTTGCAGAACGTGAACGTCTTCGAGACGACCATCCGGGTGCTCGGAGGACTGCTGGCGGCGTATCACCTTTCCGGCGAGGAGGCCCTCCTGACCAAGGCCGCAGACCTCGGCCGCAGGCTGTCCAAGGCTTTCGACTCGCCGTAAGTTGACCCCTCCCGCATTGGTCTAACCGCTAGAGGCATGCACACCATGAGTACGCCCCTCCCCCCTCTTCTCTCTCTACTTGTTTTGCGGGATTCAACGAAACACCGTATTTTGTGTCTTCTTTGCTAGCGGTAGGGTAGGGGCAATTCTCAAATGGCCGGTGATGCTCTCTTGTCGCCGAGGCACCTCAGGCCGTAGACGATGACACCGGTAGCCACAACCCCTGCCTTCCCTTAGGTGTGCAGTGGCGTTGCCAGCTTTGTTTGTCGGCTCCTCATCCGCTTCTCCGCCCCGGTCCCTCCGGCAAGCGCCCCACCGAAAAGCCCGTCGCCAGCCATCTAGGTGATGGTTGTGGTTTCTACAGCTTTTAGACGATTTTGACCGATTCACTTGTTTCCTTTCCCAACCCCGGTCTACCGTACGTTGGGCGCCCTTGCTGTAGGGTGGTGCAACGTGGTAACGGGGGTGGTTTCACAAGCTCTCTCCTCTAGTATTGGCGTCAATCTTGGGTTGAGACAGGCGGGGTGCGCACTTAGAACGTGGATCTTCAGATGACGGCTGTAGCAGCAGCAGCCAACTCACCCCGACACCAAGAGTGACCTTCGCCCGTACATATCCTTATCCTTAGCATCGACACGGGACACGGGAAGCTTGGTTGTGAGATTCAGTTGGTAGAGATGAGAGAGTCATTCGACCAAGTGGAAAGTTCAAACGTCTGTGATATCCTTTTTTCGAACTTTCTGTGTCAAGAGCAATGCTCTATTTACGGGGCCGATAGGCGGAGATTTTTATCGTGTGACGACAACTTGAGGAGATACTCTTTTCGGAAGGCGGCGGTGTCTTGTCTGTACTCGGACCTATAGATGTAGCGTCGTCTGCCACCAGCATATTATTATATCCTTTCGTTTAGCATCGACATGGTTATCAGGCAGTGTACTGTAGAGACTGTAGGACATTTTTCAACCAAGAGGAACGAAACTAGATGAGACGCATGAAGCATCTTCCGGCGATCCGACTCATTGCAGGTCCGGGATTCCCTACTCGGACGTGAACTTGAGATCGGGCCGCGCCTTCAACCCAAGGTCGTCCCCGGGCAGCTCGCTCTCGGAGGCCACGACTCTTCAGCTGGAGTTCAGGTGTGACAATAGAGCCGGAATTTATAGTCGGGAAAGAAGGAACCCGTTGGGCATTGGAAGTGGGTTGAAAAGGCGGGAAGGGATATGGATAGGCTAGGGAAGACATTTCTGAGCCACCGTTGCCAATGTAGGAGCGGCCATCGGTGACCGATCCTGTAGGAGAAACAGTGCCCCGTCCTCTCGAGGACGCGTGGTTAATGGTCTAACCGCTAAGGCATGCAACACATGAGCACGCCCGCCCCCGAAGGATGCCTCTCGTTTACTTTGTTGTCGCGCGACCTGTGGCCCACAAATGGGTGCGGGCAGTCGGCAGGGCGATCATGAGGTGGTGGTTGGTTTTTTATCGTCCTTGGCATAGTAGGCCGATCTACATTAGAAAAACATGTGGCAGTTCTCCGCCCCCTTCATGAGCCCAACCTTTCCGTACGACACATCTCCCGCTGCCTCCTCCACCTCCTCCTCCTCCTCCTTCTCCTCCATCCAAAAGTGAGTTCCCGCAGCCTTCCCCTGCCGTCTCCCCTGATTGCCCCCCGCCCCGCCGTTATTTGCAGTTATCTGACGAAGCTTACGGGGGACCCTTCCTTCCACGGGGCTGCGCAGCGAGCCTCTGACGCAGTCGAGGAAGCGATCGTCAAGCTTGCCTGGGGGGAGAAGGGCCGAGGGGAGAGGCAGGTGACCGACGGGTTACCGACGGGGCTAATTTGACGGGTTAGCGCGGGGCAATTCGCGTAGTGGCGGGCGAATGCAAGGAGTGACTATTGGCTAGTTGACCGAGCGGCGGGCTAATTGATTGACGGAAATACTGGCAGCTTTTCGCTGAGTGTCAGGGGGGGGATTCGTGGAGTGAATGCTGCTTGCTCCCCAGGTTCTTGGTTGATGGGTTTCTTGGGTTAGGAACAACGAAGGCTGCTTTTTGTAGCCGTTGCCGGTAGATGTCGCCCCTCCGGCTAACAGGCCAAACGTTTGGGCACTTCTTCTTTGGTTTTCGGAGCGGCCCCTCAGTGCTCAACATTTGCTGGGCGTCTGATTGCCGTTTCAGGGCAGCGGCTACGGTGTTGGAGAGCGGGTAGTGACAAGGCAATGGTGAAATCTTTTGTGGTCCTCTCAAACGAGACTGTTGTTATAGGAAATGCAGTCTCTCTCTCTTGATGACCGTGATAGGCTACTTGGATTTCCTTATGTCGCAGCCGCTCTTCGTTGGCCCATGAATTCGTGTCGACCGCACGCAAGCAGCCTTCCGTCATCCCTTCACGCTTGGGGGGTGATTGTCACCCTCATCGCCGGGTTATTGCCGTGGGTGTTACCATGGGTATTTCCTTGACGCTCTTCCACGATATGATCGACGGTATTTCTTTCTCACGGTCAGGGGTTAGCTCCTGTTTTCGTCGATCCCAAGACAGGGCTCTTCGGGGAGTCTGGCGGGGCGGTTGGGACGAATCGCGGGCTGGTCACTCTCGGCGCGAGGGGAGACTCGTACTACGAGTACCTGCTTAAGCAGTGGCTGTTTTCCGGCAAGAAGTGAGTTTTTACTGTTGTTTATGGCGGTCGGTGCTGCTACTGCTGCTGCTGCTGCTGTTGCTGCTGCAGCTCGGGTAGGCCCGTGACCGGTTCGAGAGGGTGTACTCTTACTCATTGTCGTGGATGCCGTAGTCGTTAGACCATTGACGTCGCATCCCTACAAAGCCGGGACGGAGCACGCCGGGTTCTCACCGGACCAGGCTCTCACATCACCAAGCGCGAAGCGCCGTGAGATATTCGGCGAGTCGCATGAAGGGTGCGCTGCATCCTGCAAAGGTTCGAGGGGGTTCTTTTTTTTTTCTCGCTGGAGTGCTACGCGAGTAGTGAGTGAGTCGAACTGATCTCACGAAACAGAAAGTGAAGTGGTTGCTGTTGTGTTGCACGGGCTGCTGTTTGTGAGCGCTCACTGCCAAGTGCGCAGGCTCTTCGAGTACAGCTTGGTCTCGTTGTTGAGGCAACGACTGTCCCGTCCTTGGACGGTGAGATGGATGCCAGTGGCAATGCTCTCTCGTCGAGGTTGTGAAACCCTCTTGTCGTGCGACGGGGAGGGTGTGTGGGATCCGAGTCCCCTCTGAAATTTACCGGAGGGTGCTTTGCCCCCATCCCATGGGCTTGCACAATATACGGGCTTTTCCTTTCGATCTCTCATTCTTGCCCCCTGCTCATTCATTGGCTAGAACAACATATGGGCTTTCGCTTTCGACTTTCCTCATGCCGTTGTGTCTCACTTTCCCCAACTCTCGGTCATCGCTCCCGTCGCGCGCTCCCTTACATAGAGACACCAAGTACCTTCGGAGGTACCAGGAGGCAGTTCGAGCGGTGGAGGCCACGCTGCTTCAGAAGTCCTACCCGGGGGACCTGTGGTTCGTCGGCGAGCTAGTCGGTGAAAACTTCTCGCCGAAGGTAAGACGAAAGGGAGATGTTGGCGCGTTTACTCCGTTCGTCACTCACGTGGGCTCTTGTCGAGCGCGTTTCTGCGCAAAGGGGTAGTGCCTCAAATTCCTTGGAGTGTAATTCAGAGAGTAGGGACATGGACAAGGCAAGCAAAGCCAATGTAGCGGGTCAAGTCCATCACATCCTTCGCATCTGCGTATCCCTCGGAGATCCGTATACTGCGGAGTACACACAAGCCAAGAGTCTTTTGGAGCGTAAGCGAGCAGAAACGTTGGTTCTAGTGCCGTCCGTCCCGTACCTGGTCGAGAATTGCCGCGGTTTTTCCGTAGGTGACATGACACAAGATGCCGCACCCCCTGAATCGAATTCAAACCTCTATTGTTCCGCGACGAAGAAGATGATGCCGAATAAAATGATAAAGTTTCGGGACGCTCTCGACGAGAGAGTAGTTCAAATTCCGCCATTTTTCGGGACCCCTCCTGTTTTTCCTGCCAAGTAGTAGAGCCTCGAAAATTTGTCCAGCGTGTGTAATATCATGTGTCATGTGTGTGTTGTGTGTGTGTGTGTGTGTGTGTGCTTTCGTCCCATTATTATCGCGACAGTCCCCCCATTTTTCGTGGTGAGACGTGTACTACACTTTTCAGCGTATGTAGAGTACTACATTTTTCAGTATATTTTTTCGTACAACTACAACCATCCAGGGTCACACAGGAGGGGGTAAACACCAGGGCTTTTTTCTTCTTTTTATTTATTTTCATGCCTTACCTTCCTCCTGCGGTGCGTGCTGAATTTTATTTTTATCGCGAGAAGGGTCCAGCCGTCCCTTTCCGTCGTCAACGGTGCTAACGTCGAAGTTTGGTACTCCCGAAAGCTTGTCAGCTATTTCGCTTTCACCCGCACATTTCGTAAATTTTTCACCCCATGGGGATTCATGCAACCTACCGAATATCGGTTGGGATATCGTGACAAATGCGACATGCATGTGTCAGGAGACGGTGTTTTTCAGGGACCAAGGTAGAGCCCTCCGAGGAATGTTGTTGTTGTTGCGAAAATTCTTGCTCTTCATTGTTAGGCTCCAGGGTTTTGCGCACCGACCTAGACGGCATGGCCAGGACTGTTTCGCTGTTTGCTCGGTGCCGGACGGCAAGCGTCGTCCCGATTGTTGCTCTCTTTTTGCGACATGTGCGGCGCTACCAACACACCGCCGCGGATAGCAGAAACGACAATGCCACCACCCGAGACAACCAATGCTGCATTCAAGTCCGTTGAAAAGCAAGCGGCGACAACACCAGCGACTTTCACTTCGAAATCGACCCGATATTGTCGAGTTCTCCAACAACTCGTTTAGGAACGCTGAAAAAATGGTGACAACAGTCGTGTATATCGATGTTGTCGTTTTTCCAACAAGGCATTAAAAACCGCTGGAAAATCCAACAGCGACAGCACGAAATCGTGTCGATGTTGTCGTTTCCTCCAACAGCCCAATCAAGACCTCAGAAAAGCAACCATCGACAACACTAAATCGTGTCGATGTTGAATTTTTGGTAACAACGCATCGAAGACCGCTCAAGAAAACAAACAGCGGCAGTAATTGTCGTGTATATAGAACAGCGACAACACTACATCGTGTCAATGTCGTCGTTTCTTCCAACAACTCATCCCCAAGACCTCAGAAAAGCAATCATCGACAATACTAAGTTGTCTTGATGTTGCTGTTGTCGTTATTTCTATCTTGTTTCTCGGGCAGATGGACCACCTCGTCTGCTTCCTCCCAGGAACTTTGGCTTTGGGCCAATTGCGAGGGGCGGCCGGGGAGGGCGACGGGCACCTGGCGTTGGCCCGAGAGCTTATGGAGACATGCTATCAGGTTAGTCATGGAGACGTGCTGTCAAGTTGGTCATAAAGACATGCATCAAGTTGTTCATGGAAGCTTGGGATCAGGTTGGCCGTGGGGACTTGCTATGAGGTTGATCGATATGGAGACTTGCTATCAAGCTGGTCATGGAGACTTTCTGAGGATCAAGTTGACTCTGGAACTTGCTGTCAGATTAGTCATGGAAGCGTGCTACGTACGTATTTCTGAGATTGATCACGGATACTTTGCTATCGGGTTGGTCACAGAGACTTTTATTAGGTTGGGATGCTCTCTAGGAAGGGTGGGAAGGCCTGTAAGGCCTGTACTGTTTGGAGCCTGCGGGTTCTCGCTAAAGCCAAAGCCTCCGTCTTCGTAAGTTCGAGCCTGTTTCTGTCAAGCTCTGTTCTTTTTTTTTTGCCACCGTGCGTCCTGTTAGTGCGCAGTGCGTCCCGCATGCCCGCTCCACGCGGAAGCCCTACCCGGTTGATGCTGCTGACGGTTTGGCTGCTCCCGGCTGCCTCACACGAATAGATGTACGAGCGCACGGGGACGGGTTTGGCCCCGGAGATCGTGCACTTTAAGACCGCAAATGGCGGGAGCGATGGCGGCGGCGGTCATGGGGAAGACATGATCATCAAAGCGTGAGTGCCGCCGCTACCTGTTTTTTTTTGTCTCGGTTACATTTTTTGACTCCAGCAGCTAGCCCTAGCCCGTTGGTTGTTTTTCCGGCCTTGCACACTTGAAAAGCGCGACCCTAATGCGCTTGTTTTATGTGGAGCTGAGGCCCATGGTTCTACGCCCCAACGATCGGTATAGGACATACTGCGATCTCAGACGTAGCGGTACCTCACGCAGCTTGATGTTCCAGCGCGAATTCTGACAGCTCGACGGACGCATCTCATCTATTGGTCCGATTTTTAGCCCAGTCAAGCGGCAGAACAACTGCGAGGAAATTGGCGTCTATGTTCGAACATTTCTGCTTGAATCTTTATAATGTGTATCCCCCCGGCCGATTTTCGAAGAGGGCTAAATCCCCTGACCGCTTTTAGTCCCTCGGGTCGTTCTCGCACTGGCTTCTTCTCCGCACGGGACGCCGCGCAGACCTCCCCACATCCAATCCGCGGCTCCCCCTGAGGGCGCTCTGACGTTCGCTCACCCGCATTTCGCCTCCGAATTCGTTTGTGAATGCTCTTAGGAGAGATAGACATAACCTCCTCCGCCCCGAGACTCTGGAGTCGCTCTACTACCTGTACTGGATTACCGGCGAGGAAGGGTACCGGGAGCAGGCATGGACGATCTTCGAAGCCTTCGAGGAGCACTGCCGGGTGGACCGAGGGGGCTACGCCGGGCTCAAAGACGTTACCGACGTGAGCAAGAAATAATGTCCGTGTGCCTGTCCGTCCACCGGCGCGAAGGAAGTTCTTGATGAAGGATTGTGGAATAGAAACGCCATTTTGTGTAAAACCAAACCTGTTCGCCTCACCACGCGGCAACGCCCCCTCCCATTTGTCAACGCGTGCGCAAGCACATCCTAAACCTTTGCCAGTACGAATGATTCCTCTTGCGGCACGTCCGTACCTTTGCCAGTTCGAATCATTCCGCTCACGTCATGTGGGGGACAAGGTTGCAGCCAGGATGAAGACGAGAAAAAATAACAAGTGCGATGTTTAGACGGGGGAAGTCCAGGAAAGTGGATGTGCAAAGCGTGTCAATATCGCCCAATAGACTGACAAATATTTTTCAACAGGAGTCAAATAGAGCGGAGAAGAAAAATGAGGCGAAGTCATGATATTGGCGAAGTTCGAAGTCCATATTTATGGGAGTGAACAGACACATTCCCTGGAGGAGGGATTTGGAATTCCGATTGTGTGGGAGTGAATACCTTGATTTCATGGAGAATTTCGAGTTCGTGTGCGTATTGGAGTGAATTGATTTGTTAAATGACAAAGTGGCTTTCGAATTCCGTAAGTACAGTGAAATGATCTCTTGCGTCGTGGAGAGAATTTGAATTCTGTATGTCCGGGAGTGAACAGATTCATTCCATTCCATGGAGCAGGGGTTTCAGATTTCGTTTGTCTGGGTGTGATTTGATTATTCATTTTTCCTCATGGAGAATTCCGAGATCTAGGGGTTCCGGAATGAAATAATTCCATGGAGGAGGGTCCTTAGAGATATGAGAAAATTGATCTAGTCCGCAGTCAGGGAGTGAATAGATTCATGCCATTGGAATGGGGCCTTCACTTCGAATGTTGGAAGTGAAGTGATTCATTCCGTTAATGAGATTTTGACCAAGGTTCCGAAAGAGCAAACCGACCAGTTCGGTAAATAATCGTATGAGAATATGTGGTCACGACAGAGCGAGGGACTCGGAGATACCTCGAGATTTTTTTTTATTTTTGTTGATGCAGTGTCGCCGAGGGCCCCGTTATTTTTTCGGGCGTCTTTTATTCCAAATGAGCCCAGTGCACAGTCTTGAGGGGGATGTAAGAATAGACTCAAAACAGGCAGAAAGTGAGTACGTACGCCCTCGTCATACCCTGCCGCTTTTCTGGCAATGATTGAAATGTTGGAGCCGTGTTTTCGTTTAGCTGTCGCTCATCTTCGACAAGGACGAAGGCTGCGTCAAGCTGTAGACGTCTCCGCATGCGCGTGAGAGGCCTACTGTAGCTGTCTCCACTGTGCAGCCCGCTTTAGTTCATTTCTTTTGTTGTGTCTTGCGTACAAAGGGTTCGTGTTTATTTGTTTTTTTTTGGCCCTCTCGCGATCAAATTTTCAGGTGCGCTCGGAGAGGCTCAATAAGATGGACACTTTCTTCGTGAGCGAGAGCCTCAAGTACCTGCTGCTCATATTCTCGGAGAAAAACCCCCTGCCGTTCGACAGCTACGTCTTCAACACGGAGGCCCACGCTTTCCCGATTTTCTAGAAGGATTGCGACATCCTCCGTAGGTGACACAAGATTTCACACCCCCTGGACCGGTTTTCGATGTCCCATTACTCCAGGTTAGAAATAGTGGCGGTGCCGAAAATGGCGGCGTTGGAACCGTCTCGTCTAGATCTTTCGAAACAACAATCGCTCGATTTTGACATCGCATTCGTCCGGACGTAGTCAAGCTTTGAAAAAATTCCAGGGGGTGCGGTAGCTTGCGTCAGCTACGGTATTTAGTTCTATACGTCGGAGGGGTCAGCGTCCCGTAAGAGCTGGGTTGCACTCACGTCCAAGGATGGTGCGAATGGCGCCCCAAGTTTCCCACAGAAAAATGAAAATTGAATCACGTCGCCGTCGAAGAACAACGCCGCCGGTGAATGATTTATATAGGTTTCGCCGTCCTTCCACCCCTCCTGCTGTTGCATGTTAGTTTCCCTCTCAGAGCAAGGTACTTATGTTAACGTTTTGAACAGGTGACGGTTTGTTGGTGTGTTTTGTGTGAAATAGTGTTACCTTTTATCTAATGTGTGCATTTCTTGTGCTGCCGCTTTTTTGGGCTGATGTAGAAGGATCAACCTTTTTTTGCCAAGAGCAACCGAACAAAAGTGGGCCAAGTAGAGATGGTAGACAAGGCCCTAACCGTTGTGTTTTGCACGTCACAGCTGCAATGTCAACGTTAATGGTGGCTGTTTCTTTTTGGGGCATGGTAAGAACCGCCGAGCACGCTGCCCTTCGCGTACCCTCTTGTGAGCGGAGAATTTGTGGTCTGCCAAGCATATTACGGTCACTCTCCTGTGCGCCGAAATTCAATCCCCCGTGCTTAACTCCAGACTCCTGTGCAGGCGGACAATGGTTCTGGATTTTTTGCGCTATTTCTCTGACGATACACCATGGCCAAGGTTTCGCGGCTATTTCTCCGGGCAAGCTTGGAAACCTCTTGCGGGTAGATGGACTGGAATATGTCGGTTCGCTCCGACGCGTTTCCAGGCGAAAGAAGCAGGCTCTCCGCTCGCCGCGACAATGTTTCCGCCAACAACCCTCTCCGTGAAAGCGTTCCAGGAAAAAACGAAGCTTTCCACGACCCTGCAAGTCATGGAGGTGTTGACAATGATGTCTGTTTCGTAGCATTCATATGATTCGCTGCTAGCATGGCAGCAATAACATAGACTATTGTCTCTGGAAATACTATTGGATGGGTGAGGGGCAAAGCACGCTGGGGGGGCGAGGCCGACCTGGCGACAAGGGTGCAATGAGATGCGTTGCGATGACAAGTGAAACTCGCACACGAATTTGGCGACGCTTTGCATCAGAAGGGTCAGCTTGCGTGGCAGAAAGCAACAGACCGATGTCGACCTACGGCGCACGTTTCGCGATATCTTGGAAATTTCCTCGATAGGGCCTATCGCGACCCATGCCCCCTCGCCGAAGGTCACTCCCGTCCGAGCGCATCAGCACAGGCACAACCAGAAAAGCAATTGTGCCACCATGCTTTTCCTCGTCATCACTCCTCTTCGTCTTGCTGTGTCTCTTCTTTTCATCGTCCTGAACTATGCCGGAAAAAATGAATCTCTCGCCTTGGATCTGTTGAGCAAGTCGTCCCGACGCAAGCGCGGTTCTACCATCGAAGTGTTTGTTAACTAATGTCTCGTCTAGAAAATTCTCAACTGACCTCCCGACGTCGTCGATTTTTCTTCTCTAAGTATTGTTCATCATGATCAAATCAGCTCTCACAGCATTTCTGCCGGGTTGTTCGTTGAAAATCGAAAAATTACCCAAGGATTCTCCCATCCAAGACGGGTCGAGGATTCGGTCAAACGCCGTGGGGTCTTCCTGAATCGGCGTTATAGAGTAGAAGGCGAAAATGATGCGTTATTTTGCTTCTTGCTCAACAACGTCTTCGGCAATAGATGGCCGCATCCATGGTCCACTACTACTCTCTTCGCGTAGTATCACACCGTCCATATCCATCATGAAAGAAACGTGTAGGATGTGCGACATGTGTTACATTGGGGCATAGACTGCAATGTGCATGTCATCATGCCGTTGCTTACGCTCTTTTTCATTCTTCGTTGGGGAAGCAGCGCTTTTTAGAAAACAATTACACACCGACCGTCAACCCGTCAAAATCGTTTGTTCACGAGGGCCGACCAGCCGAAAAATAAACACGTGGGCATATATTCCAGGGGAGCTCGAAGTTTCGGAGTTTACAACACGAAACGCAATTTGCAATTATGAGAGCGCTGGGAGCGGTAGAGTTGTCTAGGGACGGAAACTACTGTACAACATGTGTATCGACGTAGATTGATGTAGTCTCCTCAATGCCACATGCTTTCGGTTCCTCCCCTCTCGGCCGCTAATTTTGGAGGTCTCCTAAAGAGTAGATATGAGAGGTATTATTTTCCATCATCACCCCTTGTGAATCAATTAGGAGTTCCTGATTCAGTGTTTCTAATGTGGCCCCATTGACGATCGTTTTTCACACGAGGCATGGCCAATCAGCCCAAATGGTTCCCACCACCAACGCTGAAGGACCCGTTGGGACTGAAAAAGTTTTTCAGCCGGCCTCCGTGATAGAAGTTGGCACCCTCCCAGGGTTGGATGGGAAACGCGGGTAACTTTGCTCTTGTAATATAGGTACGAAATGTGTTGATAATGTGACGGAGGGCACTCACACACGCCTTTTAAGGGGGCAATCCACAGCATCGTCGACTGCTTCAAGAAAAATGAGCGACGAAACAGAAAAAACATGCGAATTTTGTCATTAAAGCTACGGCTGCAGGCACACGTCGCCAGAGAACGAGAAAGAGTCCCGTCCAGTAGACGAAGAAAGTGTGTCGGGGCCCCGGCCAAGGACAGCAACTCCTTAACTCAGCACCTCAGCTGCGGCGATCCCTTCGTGCCCATGGCTTCAGCCACCATTGACGGGCGAATGATGGTAACCACGGGCAACGTGGTGGACGAGTGGACGAAAATGCTGGCAATCGAGTAGAGAATATGGGTACGCGAGTTGTTGGCATATAGGGGTGGGCGGTGAGGGTATGCCGACCACGATGAATGCTTCCAACAATTCTTGCCTTTTAAGCTATCGATTCATTTTACAACACGGCATTCTACGATGATTTCGTTGACACTTGCATATGGCGTGCACCAGGTCCGGCTTGGCAAGCCACGCAGAGAAACAGAAATGCTTGGCTGGACATCCGGCTCCCTGACCTCTCACCATCCGCGCGCGTTTGGGTGTGCCAATGAGATCAGCACAACGCTCTGGCAAAGGGTATGCGCACAACAGACCAAAACAAGACATATCGGTCGGCAAAAAAATCTGGTTCCGACGGATGGGAAGGTGTACTCATAGTCGTGCATGCCGTAGTCGTTAGACCATTGACCTCGCATCCCTACAAAGCCGGGACGGAGCACGCCGGGTTCTCACCGGACCAGGCTCTCACATCACCAAGCGCGAAGCGCCGTGAGATATTCGGCGAGTCACATGAATGGTGCGCTGCGTCCCGCTAAGGGTGTTCGGCATCTTGCGCTTACTTCCTTGCGTACGGATGACAGCTGCGTATGACTGAATTCAGTTTCTGGTGCTTTCATTTCCAGAGACAACTGAAAAGCCACCATTCGTGGTTATCCCAAAAAAAAAAACTATCATAAGGCTTGTACAACATCGCTGCCAAGCAACGAACCCAACCCCCATGGCAAACACCGGGGGAGGGGCGTACTCTTGCGTTTTGCAGGCCATAGCGGTTTGACCCTTGACCACGCGTCCTCGAGAGGACGGAGCATTGTTCCCACAGGATCGATCAACGATGGCCAATCGCTCCTTCCTACTTGGCCAAAGGTGGCTCAAAAATGTCTTCCCTAGTCTGTTTGTCTTACCTATATAACTTTCCGCCTTTTCAACCCACTTCCTATGCCCCAGTACAGCTAGCGTCTTCTCCTGGCTGTCCCATGCTTCAAACATCTCCCTGTACTATTCTTCTGCTTTTCCCAGCTTGGTCATGTCCACGTCCGTCTCCTTCTTGTACTGCCTCGAGGGTGCTTGTCCATTTTAACACAACGTGGTGCGATCAT
>CACKRE030000195.1:508669-521733 GCA_902602495.3 Ectocarpus sp. CCAP 1310/34 | reverse complement strand
GAGCGGACGGAGGAGGGGGGGGGGTGTCGCGAGAACGTGTGGCATCAAAAGGCTCAGCGACGAGGCAGACGTTGCTGCTTCTTCTTCCTCCTGCCGCTGCTGCTTTGTCTGGTGCTGCAGCAGTAGCCGAGGTCGCGCATAAAAAAAGACGATGTTTGCCGAGATCTTTGTGTTCGGGCCGCTGGCAGTCTCAAAACGGCTGACTCGGTTCTCTACAAACAGTACTCAAGACACCAGAACGTTCCTCGTAGTGCCCGATGTTCTTGCTGCTATTCCCTCTTTCTCTTCCTATTCCCACCTTCTTGCTCTTCTTCTAACGCCAGCCTCAGCAGGGAAGCCGCCCGACGCCTGGCCGGAAAACCGGCGGCCTCTTTGCAAACTAGCGCCTCGAACTGGGACATGCTCACCTGGACTCGCACACACACACACACCACGCGGAGTGTAGCGGTAAATGGGGACTGGAGGATGTCACTCGCAGCCTACATACATTTCGAGTAGAACGCAAAGCGAGAGCAGGCTACAATAGGCCCCGACTCGATGGGAATGCAAAGGTTAAGGTGGGCAAACAGAAGCCGAGCGCGTTTCTGCTGCCTTGTCATTCTCGCTCGCACCCGTGGCCGTCATGCACCCGAGAGTCCACGGCCATTTGGATCACGAGTCCCGACCATTCGACGAGGGATGCTGTGAACCTCTACCACTGCCCCCTCTCGCGCTACAGGCTGTTCAACCCCCAGCGAGGGTGGGCCAACGCATAGATAGCGGGCATCGTACCGCTGTTGAGTGCACTTTCGTCATGGCCAGCAAACAATGCAAGCCGTCTCTCACACCTTTGTGTCAACGACCCGAGATCATCGAGCGCCCAGATTGTACAGAAACAGCGTCACGCAAATGACGTATCGAGAGCTTCAACGTCCGCCAAAGGTACGGGGACCAGAGGAACAGAAGCAAAGCGGTGGTACAGAAGCACGTGAACTGTACGGGAGCGCAGCAGTATCTCGGCAACTACAAGCAAGCATTCCCGGGGTGTGGGAATATGGAGTAGACGATACACGTGACGGAAGAACATCAAGCCGCACCGTAACTTTAGCGTCACATGCACCGGTCAACGGAAGCCCAGTAGTAGCCTAGCGAACCCACCTGTCCCGCGTGCTCCTCCTCGGCGGCGGCAGACACAGCGTCCACCGCACCCGCAACCGCGCCTCCGTCTTCTTCCTCCTCCTCGCCCTGCCCGCCGCACACCGCCGCCGCCAGCTCTCCGAAAACGAAACCCGCATAGGCGGCCACGTCCCAGCCCACGAGCGGCCTGCCGCTCCCGATTTCTTCGCGGTGCTTCTTCCTCGCCCTCTCCAGGGCCTTGGATAGCGAGCGCGCCTCCTCGTCCTTTCTCGTACCTCCGCTGCCGTTGCTGTCACCGCCTGGTGCCACTGTTGAAGAACCTTGGCGGAAGCGGCACTCGCTCGGAGAACTAGCCACACCGGTAGGCTCTCTGGGAGCACGAGGAGTAGGGAGAGGAGCAGAGGGGGACGGAAGGCTCTCCTGTGGCCCTTCAGCTTTGTTCTTGCTGCGCTTGTTGTTGTTCTTCTTCTGCTTCTTCTTCTTCCTGTTGTGCGCGTTGTCACCACTGCTGATGTTCTTGCCATTGCTTTCGGACTTGCACGCCGAAGGTGGTGCCGCCGCCCCTGGCGCTGCTACTACCCCTTCACCTCGACAGGCTCCTGTTGCTGCTGCTTTGCTGCCACCCTCTCTTCCGTCTGCTGACGAGTGTCCCTGGTACTCACCCCCTCCGGCAACAGCAGCAGCCGCAGCAGCGGCAGCGGGAGCAGCAGCAGCAGCACCGGAAGACCTCTGCAGACCTGTTACGTGGGCATGTTGCATGCGATGGCCGTCTGGTACTATGTCTCCTCGTGCTGCTCCTGCTGCCGCTGTTGGCGCTGGTGATCCCGTGGCATCGAGGGAGACGGCCAACCGCTGCTTCTTCATGGTGACGCCGTGCTTTCCTTCTCTGCGAGAGGCCCTGTCGGCGGTGCTGCTACCGCTGGCGGCTTGCGGTGCCGGTACAGCTGCGGGATCATGTGTGGCCGGAGCGGCGGCAGCAGCGGCGGCGGCAGCAGCAGCATCTCTCTTGCGTTTTCGTCTCGCTGCGTTCTTCTCTGCCCTCGATCTCTTAGCAACTACTATCTCCGGCATGGTGCTGTGCGTAGGCTCGCCTAGCCCGAGAGCGCGCAAGAGGGAGGCTGCGAGAAGGCGAGAAGGCCGCCCAAACGATCGGGAATCGCAATGGGTGGGTTTCCATTGGTTCTGAAGGCGTACTGGTCCTCCCGCTTGTCCGGCGGGCGGCGGAATGTTGAGAAAAGAATGCAAGCCCGTGTGTACTCCGTGCCGCTGTGGTGCGTTAGAGCCATGAGCGGAGCAGCAGGAGACGTGGACGACTACCTGGAGGACTACTATGACGCAATCGTCCTGTCCACAGGCCTCGGCAGTAGCATTATGGCAGCGTAAGGCGATTACTAAAAAATGTTCTGAAAAAAACTTGCGCGCAACCCCCCATACTCTGTCCTGCTGCGGGATCTCTTGCACAGCCTTTGATCCGCGTTCCGTATCCGTTGGGCATACGCAGGCGACCCACGCATTGCAACAAAGTTGCATTCATCCTTTGCCACTGATTTTTCGTCGGGGTCTCGTTTTTATTTGACACCCATCCCTGTACTGTACAACTTGCACAGCGTGTGGTCTCTCGCGTTCTCTCTCCTTCTCCCTCTCGCGGTCTTCTCGCCCTCCGTAGCACCGCGACAGCCTAATCATCTGATCACGATCGGTCCCAAACCTGCCTGCATTGTTTCTTAATTTAGCCCAACACGTTGCCACTGCCATGGCTATGTCCGTTTCCCCCACCCAAAACACTCACAGAGCTTTGGCGAAGGCGGGAAAAAGCGTCCTGTATCTGGACTGCCACGAGTACTACGGCCAAGACTCCGCCAGCTTTTCCTTCACGCAGCTGTTAGACTGGGCCGAAGCGAACGGCCGGAAGAACCAGGGGGGCAAAGGCGGTGTCGCCGACGATGGGGGCCAGACTTGCGCGATCTCGACAAATGATGCGGCGAAAATGGTTGACAGCGCTGACGCTTGGACGGCCATTGCTAGAGCCCATGCCCGAAACGAGCTTAAGAAGGAGCAGGAGATGAAGGCTATCGCGGAGGGGGAGGGGGGCGAGGGCAATAGTGACGAGCCGGGGGCAGAGAGCACGACGGAGGCGGGAGATATCAAGGGACAGCAGCAGGGATCGCAAGACGCGGCCACCGCTGCGACTGCTGCTGCTGCTACTGCTGCTGCTGCTGCTGCTGCTGCTGCTGCTTCGGCTTCGGAGCAAAACTCGCCCAACACCAACCAACCGGAGCAGCAGCAGGGTGACGGAGAAGAGAAGGAGCCCACTGCGGAGGAAGCCGCAGCGGAAAAAGCGGCCGTGGACGCCGCGGCGGCGGCACGCCTCCAAGCCCTAGACCTGCACCTCCTGCCCCTGTCCTACCACGGCTGTCGAACGCGCGCGTGGGCGCCCAGCGACGCTTGCGTCCCCGAGCGGGAGAGGCGGAAGGTTGCCGAGGATGCCGCAGCAGCATCCGGCCGCTTCTTGAGGGGGAGGCAGCCGCAGCCTTCCCACCCCGCCTGGGCCGGCCGGCGCGATCCGACGATGAAAGGGGATGGGGGAGCAGACGGGGGGGAAGAAGAGGGGGTGCACCCGTCGTTCTGGGGGTATCGTACGGAGCGGCGGCCGGGCGCGGCGGATCTCGTCCGTCTGTCGCGGTCTTTCAACCTGGACTTGACCTCTCAGGTATCTTAAACTACGTTTGTGTGTATATACGCTTTCTATGGGTGATGATGGATATGGACTAATCGCATGGCGATGTCGCGCGAAGACGGTGCTGAGGTGTGCATGTCCGCCTCGCTCCCAGTGCTCTGGGACATGTGGAGTTGAGCTTTTGCTTATACACTGCCTTCCCATACTGTGGTACGTCCAAATTAGTCCCCAAGCGCAGTGATGCCGTTGGCACCAGGGAGCCACCTCAAATCCTACCCCCCTGCTGTTGTCTTAAAGCGGGACTGCTTTTCAAACACCCTGCCTGTCACACCGAGCCGGGAAAGCACCTGACGACCCCACCCCGTCCCCCGTTCTGCACCCATACTACCGTAGGTGCTGCTTGCCACCGGGCCTGCGGTAGATGCTCTCGTCGATTCCGGCGTGGCGAGCTACCTGGAGTTCAAGGACATGCAGGCTCTCTACCTCGCCTCCGACATTGCTGCTCCGGCTTCGTCGGCGGCGGGTGTGGGAGGGGCGCGGGCACCAGCAGGGCCCTACGCAGCCGCAGCAGCAGCAGGAGGACGAGACGGCGGCCGTAGAGACACCAACGGCAGCAGCAGCAGCAAGCCCCACCATAGGCTCGGCCTCTCGCGGGTGCCCTGCTCCAAGGCGGACGTCTTCGGCACCAAGCTCCTGACTCCGCTCGAGAAGCGCCGCCTCATGAAGTTCCTCCTCTTCGTCAGCGACTGGGGCCTGCAGAGGCGCGGAGAGGACGTCCTCTCGCGCAACGAGGCCGGCCTGGGGAGGGGCCGCAGCCTGCGGCGCCCCCAGAACCGCGAAGCCGCTTCGGGCGACTTCGACGCGGACGCCCACGCTGGGAAGCCCTTCTCCGGGTTCCTGAGGGGCTGCGGGCTGCCCGAACGCGTGCGCGCTATGATCACGCACGCCCTCGCCCTGCTGCCCGGGGGCGACGAGGGAGGGGAAGGGGGAGGGGTGACGACGGAGGAGGGGCTGGAGGCTGTGTACAGGTGAGCGCTTGGTTTTGGTGTTTGTGACGTTAATGTGTCTGTCTGCTCGATACTTGGACACAAAGAGTGGCGTTCGTAGGAGAGGCTTGCCCTTGTCCTTACAGACAATGAAAGGTCGGGGCCGGGCTACTAATAGGTGGTGCGCAGCTGAGCGGAGGGGACGCAACGTCGAGGACCCCACTTCCTGAGACAAGAAGAAGCAAGTTGGTGGGCGCATTTTCTGCCCCACGGGAAACGACGAAACTCCAACGAGAAGTACAATGCGACCAGTCAGTCCACTTCTTGGACAAACCCACCACCTTCGTGGTCTTCCTCACGGCGCGCCCTCACGTTGCACATTCATTCCTCGGGGCCCCCTCTCTTGACGCTCCAAACCCCGTGCCCGTGCTCTGCGCGGGTGAACGAACAGGCACCTCTCCGCCCTCGGGCGTTTCGGCGAAACGGCATTCATCGCCCCGCTTTACGGCGTCGGCGAGCTGTCCCAGTCGTTCTGCCGGATGGCGGCGGTCCACGGGGCGATCTGCATGCTAAGGCGCCAGCTGAGGGGGGCTGTTGTTGACCGGAACTCCGGGAGGTGTGTATAGCGGTGTGTGCGGCCTATGTGTGTGTATTCGTGTCCTTTCGTTAGCTTTTAACAGCTCTTGAAGAGTGGCGAGTCTCAGGGGGGCGGACTATGTCTAGGTGTGTATATCCCTGTAGCACGCAAGGTGTAGTGTGCAGAAACTCATGGATGCGTTTTTTTTTTTTGTCTTGACTTTATGTCAGCGCTCACAGCATTTGTGCGGTTTACTCCAACCCGTGGTCACACAGAAGGGTTCCTCTCCCTGAGGACCCCTGCCCATCCCTCCCGCGGTGCTTTTCCTTCAATTTTTAATGCCAGAAGAGTGCAGCACCCTGTACACAAGAACTATTATAAACAGCACCTTTTCCACCCAGGCCAGGAACGAAAACGAGAGAAAAACTCACTATACAAAAACACCTCGCTTATTCCGGCATTCGAATCCCTGACCCTGGCTGACCACCATGAGGTTTTCGAGGATACGAACTAGACTACCGGGACCGTGCACGTATGTATGCGTTGATGTAATACCAGGTATTAATAGTGTACTTTCAGTGGCACCGGCTGCGAAAAGTGGTTGAGCGATGGAAGAATGCTGATCTTGCGCGGAATAGAAATTGCGAATAGCGAATACTTCTGCAGCTCCGTTTTTTTACTACAGTACCGTTGTCCCCACGCAGACTCCTTATTTCTTGTTCTCGCAACCATCGCGTTGTTGTGATGGCACCTCGTGGCCCCCTACCTGCCTGCCACGTCAGGTGCGTTGGAGTCGTCGACGACGCCGGGCGGGCCTTCGCGTGCTCGTTTCTCGTCGTGGGAGGGGAATTTTTTGCCGCATCCCCTCCCACCAGCACCCAACATCCGACAAAGACGCCTGTTCCAGAACATCTTCTTGCGCCACACCCACCACCGCCGTCACCACCAGAAACACTCCCTACCACCGGCACCGGTAGCAGCAGCCGCGTCCGCGGCAGGCTGCTCCGCCGAGTCGTCCTGGCCTCCGGCCCGGTGGCGCCCGAGGGCAGGGGGCGGGGACTATGCGTCTTGCCCCCCGGCCTCCAGAGCATCGGAAACCCCGCCGCGGTGCACGTCGTGTCCCTCGACGACACGACCGCAGCCTGCCCGGATAACTTGGGCGGCGCCTGCGTGATTCACCTGACTACAACCACCACGAGGGCGGGCGAGGCAGACGACAGCGGCCAGGCCGGGGTAGGGTCGCAGGTGGCACCGATGAATCAAGGCGGGGAGGGAGAAGAAGTCCCCGCGGGAGCTAACGCTAACGTGGATGGGCCGGGGGATGAGGATGGGAGAGACGGGGTGTTGGGGCGAGCGTCCAGGGAGCTGCTTGCCGCTGCTGGGGTGGAGGAGGTGGGGGGGGGAGGACTCCCAGACCCTTGTGTTGTTTCACGAAATTTTAATACTGTTCCATCACTGAAAGACTAAAAATACAGTCGGAGAGGATGTGCTGAAGTCTTTGCAATGAGTGTAACCGGCTGAATACCTGTCTCAGTTGTTTGTCCTACTTCTTTTTTGGTTCTTTGGGGACCTCTGGAAAATCTCGCTCCTGTTGTCGCTCTTTCATTGCTGCGAGAATCGCATGTATGGGGGTGTGTAAGCCCCCGCTACTTGAGCCTCGTGCTCTGCTTGTTCTCAACCATATGTGACGTGCTCGGGTGTCTACTTCGTCTAGAGCAGCTGCTCCTCTTGTGCTTAGAGTTGACCGATCTCCTGTGCCTTTTTTTGTGATTGCTGATTGTTCGCGATCAAGATCTGGAGCCTTGGCTTCAGCTGGGACATCCAAGACCCGCCTAGGCCGGAAGACCTTCCGGCGAATGTGGTGGTGTGCGAACGCCCTGGCCAGGAGGTACACGCACCAAATCTTTCCCTAACGGGGCGACCGTTGTCAATGTCATTGGTGTTGCTACTGCCGCTGCTGCTGCTGCTGCTGCTGCTGTCTTCACACGATTGTTTTTGCTTCGTTATCAAGTCGAAACGATCTGTTCGCGCCAAAAACAAGAAACGTCCACGTCGCCACCCCCCCCCCCCCCCCCCCCCCCCCCCCCCCCCAGTTATATTTGCACAACGTGGTCGTTCAGGCGGAGCGCGACTTCGCTCGACTGTTCCCGGGCGAGCCGTTCTGGCCGCCGCCGGCCGGTCAAGGGGAAGACGAGGACGACCAGGCGGATATGCTCGAGGCCGCCGCGTCCGCGGTCACAACATCGGGGGTCGACGCGGACAAGGATGGGGGGGGGGAGGAAGAACAAGAGGACGAAGGAGGGGGAGACGCAGGGGAGCAGGATGAAGAGGGAGGAGGAGACGCAGAAGAGGAAGGAGGGGGAGACGCAGGGAAACAAGAGGAAGAAGGAGGGGGAGACGCAGACAGGGAAGAGCCGGGGCCCGAGCACGGGCAGGAGGTGGTTGTGGGGGCCATGGGAGGTGATCAGGACTTGGAAGGCCGACACGGGGAAGAGCTTGGCGGAGAGCATAGTAGCGGGGTGGGGAGTTCCCAAGAGGGGCAGAGGGGGGGGGGGGGGACGAAGGTGGGGTAGGGAGAGCGGGAGCGACGGGGAGGATCGAGAGAGAAGCTACGTGTTCGAGAGAGGTGGCACTTCTCTGCTGTCTGCTTCCTGAAACCAGAGGAAGGCCTTCAGTCCGAGAAAGACAGGGACTTGTAAATGGTGCAAGTGGTGTACTAGCCGTATTGAGCAACTAGTGTTGGGGCAGTGTATGAGCACTCTACGACAACTTTTGTGTTTTTCCCGTCGGTATGGATTGATCTGATGTGATCTAATCTGATGTGTATGCTGAAGGTACAGCGGCCTTTCGCAGTCATTCTCTCCTCGTGAGCCCGGAGCGCGGGCCTGGCATTCATGAAGAGGATAAAGCAAGAAAAAGTAGCAACTTAACAGCTGGGATAAGTCTTTGTGTTTGTGACGCCAAGCCATGTGTGGGAGTTGGCTCCCACTGGGTGGGTAGTACAATATTAATATTTAGTGCTCTCCTTCATCCATGATTGCCCTCCCCCCCACAGTTTGCTCCATCCCGGCTTTGTAGGGATGCGAGGTCAATGGTCTCACGAAAATTACGGCGTGCACGGCTGTGAGAACACCCACCGCCCGAGCGCGTCCGTATCGGCGACGGCATTTTCGCTATCTTCCCGTACACAATGTAACGACAGCCGTTCCGAAACAAGCCAGTTCGTCCACCGCCTGAAACTTTATTTCCTTGTGTTTGGGACGAATCGATTCGGGCAGGGTGTTTTTTCTCGCATAAATCGTGTTTTCTCTTGCTATTTGGGATTACAGGAGTGCTGCAGACCTTGTGCACGGTCTGCGCAACTTGGCCAATGGGGCGATCGACTCGCAGTTAACAAAGACCAAAACTGGCCAGCAGCAAACCCTGCTTCCCTACATGACACCATCAGTTGATGGAACTATGCACGATTTTGATGCTTCTTTCGCGATGAACCTTGCAGGAGATAGGTAGATGCACAACAAATTGAATTTGAACCGCGGCAAGGCGGAATTTGAAGCCCTGCACAGACACGATGACAGCATCCATCAAAACGGCTTCGGGCGCTTGAAGGCAAGGCCTAGATGCCTGTCTCACGACTGAGGGGCCCGGCGACGGGGAGGCGTCCACATCGAACCCCACCCCCCACCACCCCCGTCCCCCACCAGCTTTTGGTTCAGCCTTGTGAAAAGTGGCCTGGGCCGGCGAAATCCCGGCATTGCAGGGATGCCAGGTCATGGTCTTACGACTACGGCACTTACGACCATGAGTACACCCCCCCGCCTCCTCGCCACCCTGGTACCTCTACACAAAGAGGGGGCCAATGGTTTTCAAGCAAAGATGATGGTGTAGGCACGAGAATTGCATAACCGTTTGTTCTGCGTCTTGGCGGGTTTTCCGCCCCAGAGCGGAACCTGCAAGCATCACCCCTCTTATCTTTTGAACAAGGCCTGCAAGACGTGCGGTTGTTGCCGGAAAATTGCAGAAGAACCGTTTCCACCTGTTGGTGGATTTTCCACACCAGAGCGGAGCATGCGCGTATCACCCCTCCCTCTAAATGGTAATGGTTGCGGGTGTTTGACCGCATGTATAGGTACATCATAAAGTGGAAAAAACTCCTCAACTATGCAGTTGGGGCTTGCGTTCCACGTCCCGCAGGAAACGAACGTCGCGAGGATCCCACAGCAGTGTGTGGACCTCCCTAGCCCGCTCCGAGTTGCTGATGTTTCCAAACGACTGCACATGACCACGCTTCAAACCAAACTCAAAACAAGGGGGGTCCTCTCGACTACCCCGACAAATGCCCTCACCCTGCAGCAGTCATTGAGCGAAGACGCACTTTGCACACCTCCTAGCGAACACCACTACATTCGTCGGGGAAAGTAGAGCATGTGCGGGGGCCTGACTCAGAAAACCGTTTCGACAGGACGCGCCAGAAAGGCGTTCCAAAGCAGGCTCTTTACCACCGTTCTGGCCCGTTTGTCTTCTTTTCCCCTGGCTAATTATGATACACGCAGCACTGCTGCTGCTCTCTCCTAGTCGTGACCAAAACGCTGTGCTGGTCTCTCCCGTTCCCGCTCCTCCACAAGCACGCCGCACAATGGGAGACCCTGCTGCGGTCTCGCCCATTAGCTCGCTTGCCCGGTGTACCCCTGCGGGGTCACACGCCAAGATGGGGTGGTGGAGGGGACAACAAAGGACGAGTGTGGGAGTTCATGTTCATTGGTCGACATAGTGGGGGGCGTACCTATGCTTGCATGCCTTAGCGGTTAGACCATTGGCCACGGGTCCTCGACAAGACGGAGAATTGTTGCCACAGGACCGATCACCGATCGGTGGGGGGGGGGGGGGGCTACGTCGCAGAGAATCTGTAGGCAAGTGCAAACAGCGCATATAGCGATCAGAGGAGTTTGTACATCCCTTCTTAGACGGACACACATTTTTTGCTCCAGAGAGAAGCACCTCCAACACATGTTGGATCTCTTCGTGTGCGTGTGGGGGGTAGATGGGAGGGTGCGGGGATGTGGGGTGCGGGGTGTGGGTAGAGGATCCGGTGTGGTGCAGAAGGGCGGGGGTTCAATCAGAAACATGCAGCACCTTAGTCAACCTGCAGTAGTGCGGGATCAACCGCATACACCGTTGGAAGCGACGCACTGCAAAACTCGTTGTTAGTAAACTGGATTGATTTCATAAGTCGCGAGGGAAGGGATTGCTGTACCCTTCTCGCGATAAAAATATCTCAGGCAACAACCGCAGGAGGGGGTCCAACCCCCCCCTCCTGTGTGACCCCGGTTGGGTCGTCTAGCTGGTAGAAGTGGAGGATAGGGGCCAGAGGGGTAGACGACAGAGTCCAATGATGGGAGAAAAACAACAACAACATCAAACAACTCCCAGCTTTTGCTGTGAGAGCAGAAACAACGCGGAGGAAGCATGGATCTTGTTTGATGGTAGTAAAGTGCATGAACGCGTGTCTGCAGCCAACAACATTTGACTCGGCAGCGGCACGGGGGGGCAAGAGAGGTCCGCGTGCGGCAAGAGAACGTGTGAATGCGGCCACTTCGTGCACAATTTACTTGGATTCGTCCAGCAGGGCTGGGGACGGAAGCGTTGCAACGGCGGAGCGTGTCCGCTGTTGCCCCCTGGATTCCGCATGTTGGTCGCTTTAGCATGAAGCATGTAGTTGTGCACTGCAGTGTATTGGAGCGAAATGAGCGGGGTAGGTTATTGTCTTCCGATCTTGAGGACTTCAACGCACGAGTATGTCTGTGCTTCGTGTCCCCTTGGATGCCATGTGTTCCTTTAGGATGAACCATGAGCTTGGAAAACTTTGTTTAAAACTTGTCGGCCTCTCTCGCACGCGTTGCAGTCGTACAGGCCCTCTATGAGGCGGGTACAATTGGCTGTCACAGACGGAATAATCAAGTTGTTCAATACATCGAATAAGGCGGCTCCCCTGTATAGGATAGGTGAGTCGGTCTGGCGCGTGCCCGCCTTATAGAGGGCCTACGACTGCACGTCAACTCGGGCACGATGAACCATCCACTCAACCAGGGTTTGGAACAAAAAGTGCTGTTTTTCATCAACAGTTACAATACATATTTTCTTCCAAAACTGTACAGCAGTAGTTTTTTTCCCTTGAAAACTTGCAAAAAAATTTCTTCTTTCAAAAACTGACGGCCTCACTCCCACGCACCATGTCACCCGGGCCGGCCATTCCCGCCGCAATCTCCTGCCCGCGGTCGCCGAGGGCCTTGTCGTTGCCCGTCACCGCCCACCAGGTGCGGCGCACTTCGCTGTCCCGGCTAAGCATGGTGCCCCTTCGGACGCGGGCGATCTCCGTGGCGTCGTCGAGGAAGCCTGTCCACGCGACAAAGAGACAAAAGGGGACAAGATCAGGTTATTAATAGTGGCATCTTCGAGACGACACAGGCCAGCGAAGGATCAGAGAAACCGATCTGAAGGATGTCGAGGAAGCCCGTCCACACGACAAAAATACAAAAAGTGACAAGAAAGGATAGTGGCATCTTCGAGAAGGCACAGGCCAAAGAAGACCGGAAAAACCGACGGAAGCCTTTCGACACGACAGAGAGACAGGAGAAAAGACAGGATTAGACAAAACCGACGGGTGCATCATAAGACCGCGTGAATCATTCGCGAATTGAGCTCAATCGAAGAACTCCTGTTGACACGACAAAAAGACAAGAGGACGACAGAGGACGACAGAGTGAAGTAAGGGGAAGGACAAAGACGAACCGACGGATGCGTCATAAGACCGTGAGAATCTGAATCATTCGCTAGTCGAGGTCAGTCGAAGCAAGGCTTGACCTGTGTCCTGGCTATTGGGAAGACAAAAAATTGTTCGTCCACGCCTTCACGTCAAAGAAGTTTCCCATCACGCCGAGAAGAGGGCGAGAGCAATTCTGAAAATATCTGGTTCGATCATCGCGAGACGTGGCTGGGAAGCTAGCTAACTGACGTTCATCGCCAAATACGCACGTAGCCCACGGCCGCTGAACCAGGCACACAAGGGTGTCATGCCAGCACCAGAACAAGCGAGAGAATACACATCGGCACACACATACCGCTGTCGTCAACTCTCCTTCGTGCGCCCCCCCATCTATTTTGCTTTGTATGTGACTGACGTACTTTCATTGGTCCACCGGATATTTTGATCGATCTAAGTTTAAAGACACACGGTAGCAGCAGCAGCAGCAGCAGCAGCAGCAACAGACGAGCTACGACAATAGAAAACCAATTCTCACCCAGCCAGATAGCGGCGATCTCCTGCGCGGCGTTCCCAAGCACGGCGGCGTTCTCCGCAGTGTCCGGCATGGTAACGCTAAAGTGCACCGGCGAGGCCAGGGAGCGTTCCTTCAAGTCCATCGACACCTGGGTAGAAAAATACCAATTGGGGGGGCGGGGGGGGGGGGNGGGGGGGGGGGGGGGGGGGGGGGGGGGGGGGGGGGGGGGGGGGGGGGGGGGGGGGGGGGGGGGGGGGGGGGGGTACTCATGGTCGTGCATGCCGTATTCGAACAACCATTGACCTCGCATCCCTACAATACAATGTCGGGACGGGCGGGTCCTGCATCGTGAACGTCTTGTGTACCGCGCGATAAATTTAGGCATTGTTCCTTCAGGCCCATAGACACCTAGGTCGAGAAAAAAACAGGGG
>CACKRE030000195.1:487426-505789 GCA_902602495.3 Ectocarpus sp. CCAP 1310/34 | reverse complement strand
GGGGGGGGGGGGGAGGCACGACCCTATTCGCGTCCCCTCTTGGGGCTAGGCGTGCGACCAGGTGAGACCAAAACTCCTGGTGATGTATGTACAACGTTGACACTGGATAGAAACGTGCACTCGGCTTTGAGCCAAGCCCTTCCCCAAGAGGGGATCCTGAAGACTTCCATGCTACAGCGGTACCCGTGTGCTGACTCTTTACGAACATCAGGGCGAGCGCTACGCTTACGCCCGTCGCCTCAGGACTCACCCACGCCCGCAGGCACTCGCGAGTGCTGCCGTCAGCCTCGTTGATGGTGCAGCGGGACACCCAGTCGACCTGTGGCGGGCAAGAAGGAGAACTAGGAGAGCTTATGGACTCGTTCCTTCTTGGCGATGCCTTCAAACCTTTGGGTCGTTTCTTTGTGTGCAACCGTTCGATGGGGGGATGGTGCCACCACCATGCTGGTCTTCAACAGCAGCCCCTTGAAGAGAAAGCTGCCGCATGTTTGGTTGTGTCTTGTTGGAGTATTCTTATTCTTCAGCTACATGCACCTCTCGGGAGGGGAGCGAGGGGGTCACTTCCTGCTTGGTTACAGAACTAGAATGGACAGTTTTGAAGGAAAGGCGACCATGTTTGGGTATTGAAGAGGGTGGATAACCTCAATTTTATAAACTTGCCGTAAGGCATACCTACTCACGTTCAGAGCTCTCTTGTTGGAAATGACATGTAGCACATCGGTCACATCTCATGTATGCATACGAGCGCTCAACCAGGTTAAGCACTTGACCCTTTACATTGGGGGGCACATTACAAGGCGCAATCAACCGTTTCGGGGCAGAATTACTTTATCATCTACATATGCTGTGTTTGCTGCAAACCTTCTTGCCCTTGAACCCCGCGATCGTGCCGCTGCTTCCCGCGGCCTCCCAAGTTTCCAACCCCATCGCCTCGGCGTGGTCGAGCGGGGAGAGCTCTAGCGCTTGCTCCACCATCGAAAACGCCGCAGCGAACCCGGCGCCGGCTGCAAGTCGGGGGGAAGACACGTTGCGGGAAACGACATCATAAGCGGTGCCATGCCTGCAATTAGGGCCAGGTTTCTGCCCACTAACAAGCCGTTGTTTTAGATTTGTAACCAGGGGGACGGGTAGACTGTTTGCAGCCTTGCCGTGCCACCAGCTGAGAAGCAGCTGGAATAGCACAACGGGGGCGAATCCTGAGGTTCCAGCCAGGGTGAGGCCGGGCGTCGGACAGGACAGCGGGGAAGCGAGGTGGGCAAACCCCCTAGGTGAGATACCCGTGATTCGAGGCAATAGGGAAGTCCTCGACGACTTCAGCAGTAGCCATCAGAAAACCCAACTGCTTCCCAGCTCGTGGCGTGGTCCAAGTACACTTGCCCACTCGCTGGAAAAGGCCCCTCTCCCGCTCCGCGGTAGCAGGGTCTCTTGTTTGCGCTCTGGGGCGGTAGCACCGCCGCCGTACTGTCGTCGTCCGCCACAACGTTGCCAGGCTCCTATTTCTTCATCGATGCACCAAGCATGGTCACCAACTGCGAGAGCTGGTCTTCCAGTCTCGCAAACCTCTCTTCTCCGACCGGCAGGTGCATGCGCGGGGTCTCTTCCCCCGCTGCTGCGGTGCCGTCCAGTTCACTCATCCTCGATGCGGTTTCCCGCGAGGGGCAAGAACTCTATAGAGTGTTTACAGCCTTACCGCGTACACATCGAGGTAGACTTGTTTGAGTGTTGTATAACTCCAGGAGATGGGACAACCACCGTACCAGGGCACGCCGTCAAAACCGAGTGCTGGCGGGGGTCCCCGTGCATCATCATCTGTATATCGCAAAACGTATGTATCGCAGAGATATTCAACCATATCCGTAGACCCACGAGCATAGACTACAGCAGAAGCGCCACATGAGACAGCGATCACCAAGTCCTCCCGCCGCCCCTCCCAAGATATGGCCTAGACAGGGAAGAACGACAACAGATTATTTGGCGCTCCGCTTCCACAAGATCGCGTTGCTGCAGACGTACCTCCCGCGCCCCCACCCCCACCCCCACCAGCCATCGGCGGCGGCGGTGTCGGCGCGGCCGGCGACGCCGGCTGAGAAACTTGACCGGGAGACGACACTTGGCCAGGATACGACACTTGCGCGGGAGGTGATACTTGGGTCGGAGACGACACTTGGGCCGGCGACGACACTTGGGCAGGATTCGACACCTGGGCAGGATTCGACACTTGGGCAGGATTCGACACTTGGGCAGGACTGGACACGTGCGCGGGATTCGACACTTGCGCGGGGTTCGAGACGTGGGGCGGCGCGCCCGGATGCGATACTCGGGCGGGCGCACCCGGGTGCGACACTTGGGGTTGCGGGTCCGCACGCGGCGGCGCCCACTTGGCTCCGCTCGGCTCCCACTTGCCTGCTGCATTGATCGAAACGTGGATACACACACAGGAACAGGCATCGGGCGGGAGCGGCGGCCGTGTGTTTAGCCATGCACAAAAAGGCACCGCTGTTGCGAGAAAAGGCAGGTGCCACACTGGTGTTGACTGCAGACCCCGTGGCACTGCGCCCTCTTGTATGCTTCCGGCTGTTACGGTGTTTTTAGGAGCTGGGATCGATTCCTTGGGAAACAACATAGAAGGTGCGGAACATCTGCTTGTTGCACCGCGTTTCGCGGGAAAACACGCGGGCGTTGGCGTCTCGCACGAATACGCGCGCACCGCACACAAGCACCATTGTGTTCCTTACGTAAAAGATACCAGTCAATGGACCACGAAGCAAGCAAGTGAGCGAAACTATGCTGCAGGGCACAAAGAGAAACGCTCGACCCGCCCCCAGAGTCACAACGGATTGCGTACATACGGCGGAGACCATATTCTACTGCTGTATACACATTTTTGCGTACGTACACCGTTCTACCTGCCATGCGCATGATCCGTTGGGAGCGCATGTTTCCCGTTCGAGCCGTGCCAGCGTGGAAGCCAGCACCTCCGTGAGGATACCCCGCCATAACCAACAACGCCACACTGCAAGCAATCTTCATTGTCCTCGAGTTGTCGGGTGCACAAGTGCAAAAGAGGGAAGAGAAGACAGCTGTGAGTAGCTACATGTGAGAGACAGGGGGGTTTGTAGGAAGGAAGGAGGAGCATGTTTGTTGAAACCGCCGAATCTTTAGCCCGCGCGCGTCGGCTACTTCTCGGCAAAACACATCATGTTCTCGGCGATACTTTCTTCTGAGATGATGATGCCTTTGAGCTGTTGAAGGCAGGAGACTGGAGCAGTGGTGCAAAGAATACGATGCGAACTGCGCTGAGATAGGCCTGGGACGGCACACATCCCAGGGGACGAATCACTCCGAAAGTGTGGCCGAACACAGGCACGATCGCTCACCCGCGACGGGAGAGCGAACCAAATTCTACAAGAGGCATGAAGTCCGGCAGCAAAATTCACTCGCTACAAGTCACCACGCACGAGGATCGCATCGCTAATTCTGACAGGCTCTGCGGCAGGCAACAAGACGCCCTCGAAAAAGGCACTACCCGCGACGGAGACCTTCCGCGAGCTCGCGGCGGCAACAGCACGACCCGAGACATAGCGGCAGCACCAGCACAACACGTTGACCTAAACCCTGATGACCTCAAGGTAGAGGTTCCCGGCCTACGCGTCCATGCGCCCTGGCCGGGGCTGCACGGGGCATGCGAAGGATGCGGCACGCCGAGCGTAAGTGGACTGGGGTCGGGCCCGACCGAATGTGAACATTGCCACCGGCAGATCCCGGGCGGCGAGGGAGGGTTCCGGGGAAAATCGAAAGCACCGGCCGCCGCTGCTGTGGGAGGAGAAAAAGCAGGAAAAGCCGGCGTGGTGGCTGTAACGTCCTCTCGGAAGGTTGCCCTCAGCGATGAGCGAGCGAAAGCCCTGGCCTGGGCGGGGGGCGCGATGCTGACGACCTCTTCGCTGCTGTTGCTTCTGCTGCTTGTTACTTGGTGAGAGAGCCATGACAGAGGGACTATTTTCGTCAAGTGCAGGACTCCGTATGCATAAGAGACTATCATGATCTTGACTGGCTGGCTATCGTGTTTTCGACACAAGACGCCCATGCAAGCCGATATGCATACGGGTCAACGTTTACAGGTTGGATCGGCGGGGCGAGGTGTCGCATGAGCGAGCTTGGCCTACTCCAGAACAGGATAATATTTGTATCGGTTCAAGGTCTGAGTGTAGGCTGTCCGCAGATAGATGCAGATTGCTGCTTGTTTCTTTGCTTCTCTTCGTGAACCTCGTCTTATCATCTTGCATGGACTTCATGCACCACATAACTCTCAACCAAACACCAGTTTTCACACGCTGAAATGGCTGAAGACAACTTTCGGTCAAATTCCGGCATTTCTATCATGTCATCGTTCCATCGTAAAACACCAAAGGACTCTGCTGTACCGCACCACAACACGGCTACCTCCATACTTCAGCTACATAACAGCTAGTCTATAGTGGCACTTCTGCATGGGTCTGGGTTCCTACACTACTCAACAAGAGCAAGGGCAGTTTTCGGTACTCGTACAGGCTGCCCAGCAAAATGCAAACATCAAGCCAAAACGCGTTACCTCAACGCCACATGGATCCGCGGTACAAATCCTATCTGGCAAAAACTTCCAGTTTACCATGTACTCAGTGCTGCCTCCCGCAGCCCTTGTCCCATGTCAGCGGTTGGTCGCAAGCGGTGAGAAAACTACTCAACACTGATGTAAAAGTCTACATAATCCAAACACACGTGACCGTAAATCCCCGTCCGCATCGACGTGTTTTCGAACAACACGTATCTCAACTTTATGCTTGACAGCGGTTTGACATCTAGTCTACTTGGTGAACCGGGTTCGCGGAATTCGGCGATCGGCTCCTCGAGAGCGTGCTTCGCTCGAACCGAGAACGGGAGAACACGCATGTCTTGGTCGGCTTCTCTGACCTTCGCTGGTCATTTACAGCCCATTTCATGACCCTTTCTTCACACATGACCCCATTCTAAAGAATATTGATTCACTTTAACGGAACAACGTATACACATCACACCTGTGGTTCTCTCGTGCGTGCGTGACGAAGACACCCCGAATATTGTTGGCTAATTGGTGTGTTTCCCTGGCAGAATCGCTCGTCACCCGTTTGGTTTTGAAGAGTCCGAGCATAAAGACGCTGAGCGCATTGATGCAATAACGCGATGAACGTACACGTACTTGAAACCCACTCCGCTACCTGTTTGTACCTTTTCTCCCCAAAGTAGCCGTCTTCCCACCCCCCTGTCCAACTCCTCACCCAACAGCGCCTCTTTTGGCTGGATGCCCGTCTTCGTCTTCCAAAATACAGGCGAGGTATCCCCTTTTCCCTGTTTTCTGCGTTGTCGCCCTGGTTGGCGATCTACCTGCCGATTCCCCTCGGCTTCCTCAACGGGGGCTGGTCTGTGCACTGTGCCAAATCCGGACACATTCGGCACCACAGCACCGGCTCTTGTGCGTCACGCGGCGGGATGTGTGGGACGGCCTGGGGGTGTTCGGGGCCCTCCTGCGCCCTTAACCTAGGTGAGCTCCATTCACCTCTAGAAAAGTGAACGTACCTGAAGCGTAAGGAGGTCTAAATAACCCTGATAAAAGTCGCGCTGTAGTAGGTATTTGTTGCATTACGAGAAGAGGGTTTCACCAATGGTGGGCTCGAAACAGAAGGTACGACTAACCTAGGTAATTTCATCACAAGTGCGGTACCAAGTGCCCTGCGGTCAGACGATTCACCCGCGCGTGTCGCCAGCAACGTTTTGCACACCCTACCCTCCAGGAGCGGAACTTCAATCGTCCCTCTGAATACCCCTACCCTCTCTCTTGCCTAACATGACTCCCTCAGAAGATGTCTCAAAATCGCACAACGTCACCTATTTGGACCTGCGACAATATCGTCGTCGATCGATGTGTCGTGTGAAGGGGTTGTCGCAGGTCTCGTTCGAGTTGTAGACATCTTCTGAGGGAGTCTTGTCAGGCAAGAAGAGGGTGGTGGTTCTCAGAGAGACGTTGGAAGTTCGGCTCCCGGAGGTAGAGCGAGTAAGACGTCGCAGGCGGCATGAGCGGGTGAATCGCGCGACTACAGGGCGCCTGGTACGTTTGACCGCTGATACGATATTGCTCTACTTTGTCGGAATCCGTCTACGTCCTCCTTCACACAACCATGCGGGTTGAAGGGCACGCACATTTGTTTCAAAAGCATCGCGGCTGAGGAGCAGTATTCATCCCCTTTCATGCGCAGGGCTCGACCTCGGATTGCTGATCACAGCGGTGCTTGCTGCTCTACCTGCTGGAGCATCGGCGAGGGGATGCGACTACAGCTGCTTCTGGCTGCTCTGCTTTCCTTGCGCGCCTGGCGGCGGGGAGGGCATGGCTGCGGCCTTGGTTTTGACGGCGCTCGGCCTAGCGTTTGCGACCGGGTTCAAGATGTGGATCATGGCCCCGGCACTTGTGTCAGGGCCCAACAGCGAACAAGACTTTTTGCCGTGGTGAAATGGGCGAGTAGCAAGAGAAAGAGGCTGACCGATCGCGTGATTTCGGATTGTGGGTTTGACGGTGAACACATCTTGTGTTCGTTTCCACAAAGTTCCTCAGCAGTGCATTTACAACAGAGCAAGAACGATATATATGCCTGGCTACTGTGACAAGTGGGAAGTCCCCACTAGGCATGTTTTGATTGGCTGATATTCCGGTGTTATGATGGTTCGGAAAGTAAGACCCGCGCCGTCTGAAGTAGTTGGTATTACAATCTCTGGCAGACGAGTTACTAGACTTTTTTTTGTTCAACGTGAGGTTTGGTTGTTTTCTTTGTGCGTGAGTTACTGTGATGGTCTCCCGGTTTATATATTCTGCACTACTACATAGCTACAGAGGTTGAGGTAACATATATATGCGTAGTTCGGGGGAGGCTAGCCCCATCATGCGGAGTCACTAGTGCTCACGAAGATGAGCTGCTTTTCTCAACGACTGCGAAACACTCCTACCTTTCGTTCGTAAAGCAACACAAGAGCTACGAATACTGGCCAGAAAGACAGGGCAGTTTAGCGTATTGTGCTCAGTGACTTGCTCTATGTCCAACTTTAAGACGCCGTGCATATCTACTTTCTTTCCTGCTTTGTCGGCCACGCGTGACAAAGCGAAAAGGACTCGTGCACCACACCACCAATTCAAGTCTTATTTTTTGGAGGCGTGCCTTGCGCAAAGTCGCTGGCCTCCTGTTCACGTGGGCCACCCTCCCAATAGGAACAAGCTTCGATATCCCGACGGTTGCGTTCCTGTCTCATCCTTGTGACTTCGCGAGGATGAAAGGGGCAACTAAATGCAGCACAGGCAGGCGAGGGCCTCTCAGAGAAGCGTCCATTCATCATGTTTTTGTTGCTGTAGTCGATCGCGCTATACTACTACTGTTTGACCCTACGACGCACGCAATTTAGCCTTGTGATGTTCCAAATCACATCTATTTATTATTCATTCCTGTATGCACAAAGAGGGGACGTTGCACGTAGTATGTAACTTCCAAGTTGGTTTCGATTACACACCACCACCCTCTCTTCGATTCTAACTGCTGCTTGCTGTGTACATGCAAGCTCCACTATAGGCAAATCCAGTGATGATTGATAAATAAAGCGATGAATCAATCAAAACATCGTGAAATACTTTCCAGCCTAATAACAAACCAATCCATCCAACCCTGCACCAAACATTGCCTCGTGCGTGACTGCGTGACACACCGCAGCGATGTTTTTCCTTCGCCACCAAGCGTGAGTGCCGAGTCGCCAATCAATATAATAATATATGACAGAATCGGTCGCCCCGGCGGTCTAGTTGGTAACCTCGAAACCTTAAAGTGATCAGGTCGTCAGGGGTTGGTTCGAATCCCGGCGTATGAGCGAAGTTATGCTTGTAAAGTGAGTTTTTCTCTCGCTTCCGCTCCTCCTGGCCTACCTATAGTGGATAGCGCTACTTAGTCGTACACAGAGGGAAGAGAGTATTGAACTCTTCTCGCATTAAAAATCGAAGGCAAAGCACCGCAGGAGGGGAGGGTAGAGAGGGGCTCTTCTGTGTGGCCACGGGTTAAACGGCACTAACTAGTAGAAGACTACTAGCGCTGTGAGCTTGAGTTGACCAAAAAAGGAAAAGTCGACCACACCGACGACTCTCAAAGTGAGTTTGTTTTCTCTTCCTCAACAACGAGATTGAATACCCTCATCCTCAGACAAGCATCCCAAGGATGCACCAAGGATGATTCAATATGTAGAACGTGATCAACCACGGGCGCTCGCTTGAGCACTATGTATGCATATGCGTACTCATGTTGATCAGGCGTTACACAATAATCTTGAATGCGCTATAACACACGACACGTCATCCCAGACGCCGTCGGAGGGGGACGTTCGAAACCGCGTAGCCCCCTCTCTGTGGGAGTGTTTTGTGGGGTGTCGCTCTTATTACGCCTTCACGCACACGCAGGCTCTTCTCTTGTTCGCAACCAGAGCATACACCATGAAGACTGCCGCACTCTCCCTCGTTGCGTTGACTTGCTCTTGTGCGAATGCCTTCACCGTGTCCCCCGCTGCGCTGAGGTGAGTCGTCAGCAGAGCACATGACTGACGAGCGAAAAACGCGACAACGTCACTCGTTGAGAGAAGTCTCATCAGTAGGTGACAGAGAACACCGCACGGCAGTGCCCTGCTCGGCGGGGCGGGTGAGTCGCAAGTCGCCGACGGGCGTTCGCGTGTATTCTCTCTCACGTGCCGTGGTGTGTCTGGGCTCAGGGTAGGCCGATCACATTCAGGAGCGAAAACATGATGTGTGTTTACCCCTCCACTCTCCAGACGTATCCTTTGCTCACTCAACTTTCAACTCTTCAGAGGGGCGAACGGTCCGCTTGCTTGTGTCAGATGCAGGGGTCCCATCCCCCTCCTCCGCCTGGTAAATCCCGAGAGAGATGGTGTGATAGCGCTGGGTTCGTTGATTTCGATGGCTCGTTGGCTCGTTTCCGACAGCGCGCCTATGTTGATGTGCGGATCATCTTCCGAGTTGGGTAGAGTAAGCATGTCTGAGAATAACACCCCCACTGCTGTCTGCACCACTGACACCGAACACATGATTCTCTGTTTCACCTGTGTTTTTCAAGCAAGCGCTGGATGCTTGTAGACTAGCGCGTGGTTGCGGATTTCAGCTCTCGGAACACGAAATCCGGTTTAGATCAGTGCATGACTGCTGCAAACTGCTTGTACAGCATATCCGAATGCTTGTGCCACAGGCTGCTGTAGCAACGCAGCACCCCGACACCGCAGTCATGCCCCCAAACAAAACCCCCATCACGAATCAATCATCTCGACGTACGCATGTATGCCGGTAGTGCCGTAAGTCCGGCCTCGCCGATGTTATTTTTTTGCCTACATGAAAAAATAAACAAACTTTACAATCCCTGCAGTGGTATTGTATCCTTCCATGCATAGCCTGACACCCGTACTGATAAACCTGACGCGTGAGGGTCAACATTGTTCAACTTACTGCTGTCAGGGATCCCTACGCCCTGCACCGAAGCGGTTATTGGTGTACGTCGTAGCCGCCGCAGACTATATTGCAGTCTAGCCTCTATGGACGCCTTACATTTGAAATCAGCACAAGGGTAGCGTCACAGATTGGAGATACAAGATAGGAGATAAACCGCAACCACGGACATCGGGAACTCCATGACTGCCTAACAATTTGTGTGTTTGCATTTTTGTATATTTGGCGTAGTTTTCTTTGGCCAAGCGGTTAGGGAGGTGGATGCCAACCATATAATCAAGAAACACACAGGCAGCTAGATGTCCCAGATCATGGAACGTTGTCGCCGCAAACCAGCTTGCACCTATCTGGTTGTCTATCCCTCAGCAAAATGCGGTGTACCTGCACGACGTATAATACTGCAGCCTTGGAGGTTAATTTATTGGGTAGTGAGGGAGGAACTGAATCACAGCCTCGCGGTACTCTACCACATACCTCGCCATCCAGAACAGAATGGGCCCCGGAACCACCTACAAAGTTGGAATTTCGCGGAACAAAAGGGGGTGAAACATGATATGGAAGCAAGGTTATTGGGTATCATCCAATGTAGTTGTACAGCACCCCGCTAGATATCTGGACACCTGTAAACGAGAACTCTCCTGGGGTTGGAGGTTTTTTACCGACAACAGCATTTTCCCCCGAAGCATCTTCCGGTGTCTCTTCATGGTGCTGCTTCTTTTGCTCACGTTGTCCTTCTAATATACCCGTTTCCCGCGCTCAATATCGCGCACATCCAGGACGCAAGCGCGCGGCCGCAGCAACACCGCCACATCAAGCACATCTCTGCGCATGGGGTGGTCCCTCAAGGAGGCGGACTTCATCCCCTCCGAAGAATGGCTCGGCGAGTACTTGGGGGAGCAAGGACTGCGCTACAGGATGGACAAGACGGAGAAGGAAATCGCGGAGGAGGGTGAGTGCGTTGCAACAAGGGTTGACGCTTTGGCCTAGAGCAAAGTGTTCAGGTGGTGCTCTGTACGATCGTTGTGGTGTATTTTTGGGTGTTGCAGGCATGTAGTTGTATTGGCATTGGCCCCCGTCCTCGATGCAGCACCCTCGCGCGCCATCAAGAGCCAAGTGCCGTGGTCTCATGCTCGAACGAGTAAACCAATACGGACCTCAGATATTGATAGAATGGCACATCTGGGCACGAAAGCTGTTCAGAACTTGCGCTCGCTCCTTTTGTAGTCCAAGGCTATGAAATCAAACTATTTTTTAGAATAGAATATTTTGGAATAGCCTCCCAAACGGAGGGACAGGCCTCGACAGTCAATGAAGCATAGATTGGGCTTGAGACAATGTGGAGGAGTTTGAGTGTCGGTTGTTATTTACTGCGGTAGCTGGGTCAGGTCCTAACGATCATTAGAGATCGGTGTTCAAGCTGGGCAACTGAC
This sequence comes from Ectocarpus sp. CCAP 1310/34, assembly GCA_902602495.3. NCBI lineage: Eukaryota > Phaeophyceae > Ectocarpales > Ectocarpaceae > Ectocarpus > Ectocarpus sp. CCAP 1310/34. The sequence goes on along the minus strand of CACKRE030000195.1, from coordinate 494,815 downwards.
CATGGCAAGGGACGTGGGCGAATTTCAGTGCAGCCTTTTTGAGCCAAAGACGGTCCTTCTGTATTCGGCCCCTTGCTGCCACGTTGCATCTGCTGTTGCTCGACTAATTCGTTGGAACTTCGTTCGTGTGCAACGTACGTATTTTAGTTCTCGAAAGGCAGAAGAGTGTCTGCGGATGCCTGCTTGAATTTATCTCGTTTCCTCGCCTTCATCGTCGTCGCTGTTGTCATGTTGCGGCGCAATTGCGCTGTTGTTTCCTTCTCCCGCAGGTGACTACACACTGCTCGAGAAGATCTTCGGACAGACCTCAAACAACGCCGAGCGCATGAAGTTGAAAGCGGAGGTGCTGGCCAAGGCCAACATCCCCACCAACCCCTCTCTTGTGAGTAGCCGCCATTTTCAGGGTGATGGGGCCATCGATCGTCATCTTGTCGGAAGTTTGTTCCGTTCCGTGTGCATGTGACGTTTTTTTTTTTGTACGGGTGGCGTGGTGGCGGATGTTGTTGCCACCCTGGTGGTGGTTGTCTCCCATTTTTGTAAGCTTGTGAACTTGACATTTGGCCGGCGCTTGGACATGTCCCTCACCTGGTGGATGATCGCATTAAGACCGATTTCGGGAGGTAGATGAGTGGGGCGAGATGGGCTACCGTATGTTGAACGAGATGCACACCCCATGGACATATGAATGCTGAAAGTTCGGAATGTCCACGACGGGTACTCGCGTGTGCGGCAAGTTTTGGCTTGAAGGACGATGTCATTATTTCCCGCACGACTAACTTTTTTGTTGTCTTCGCTTCTTTAACTTAGCGCTTAGAGACCGGCTTGTTATTTCCTTTTCCAACCTTGAATCCGCGATCGACCAACCCTTGCCGTAATCCTCTTGCTACTCGTTTCGCAGTACAAGACGTGGACCGAGAAATACGGCTACGGAAGGTTTTTCCCCGTGTACGTGGACAAGTCGGGTTTGTCGGACGACACCCCCGCGCCGGCCAAGGCCTCCAAGACGGTGAGATCTCGTTGTGAGTTTTTTTTCCAGGACACGAGTTCTTTCGCTGTTGGTAGCGGCCGCTGCACTAGAACAACCTACTGCTACACGGCTAACCATGTATTGACGCATCTCTCTGCTCTAGGTTGGCGGAGCACAACGTTCGTTCTCCCGTTGCATGGGCGGCTTTCGTTGCACATAGCAGGAAAAAGCTATCGAATTGATGCGCATCACCCCGGGGTTCGTGGTGGTAGTGATGACTGCGGCGCGAGAACACTCGTGTCTTGCTTTTGAACTCTTGACTAGGTATTGCTGCTATTGAAGTTTAGACTGAGGTTGGTTGCGCGATAATGCGCGATGCGACACGCATAGGCTCCGCGTTGCCAAGAAGCGGAGCAGGCGCAAGATGTCGCGGTCGGTAACAACCCCCCCCCCTCCCCCCCTCACCGTCGGCGTGTTATCTGAACTCGGTTTCTTTTTCAGGTCGCGCCCAAGAAGGCTCCCGCGAAGAAGGCTGCTACTAAGGATGCGCTCAGCGCCGCTGCTGCCAAGTTCTCGTTGAGGCCCGCTGCTAAGGCCGCACCGAAGGCGAAGGCCGCACCGAAGGCAAAGGCCGCTCCCAAGAAGGCGGCGCCAAAGGTAATCCCGCCGGCAGTTTCAAGCTGAATGCTGCTGTTTTAGTTTCGTTCCTCGAGGTCATTGCCTACCTAAATCTTATGACGGGACGTGCCGGAGAGAAACGGCAGAGTACAACAAGCGCAGAGGGGGTTCATCCCCTGGAGAGGCTTCTTTCTCAGTGGTGGCAACGATGGTGGCGGGGAACATGTTCGCGACAAAACAGAAGTAGAGGAAACAACAGTATTTTTGCTTTTTTAGCTGCTCTCACGCATGAAGTTTAATGTATGATTGCAAGCGCGTGTGGGGGGACGTGGTGTGTTGTGTTTCGCGTGTTCATGCCGCGCCCTTGGCCCATGTACATACATACACAACGAAAGCACGCCAGCGTTGCATGGAAAAGCAACCTCAACGCCCTCTCTCGGATTATCTCTCGGATTATCAAAGTTAGACGTTTTCTCATGTTAGTTGCCCGCGAATCGCCGCGTGTGTGCTCATGTGTGCTCTTCTTCTTTATCAGGCTGCTCCTAAGAAGGCCGCCCCCAAGGCCGCCCCCAAGGCAGCCCCCAAGCCCCAGGGCAACATCAACAACCTGCCCAAGGCTCTTTAAGGAAGATTATCATGACGTTTTTCTCGGACGGCATTGGTGAACGTGCACACGTGAAGACCACCGTAGTGGTTTCGAGTTTTTGCACGTGAAAACTACAGCAATATATGGTGGTTTCGAGAAAACCACAAGTGATTTAGAGTTTTTGCCGATGTTGTTGACAGGCTTGTTTTCCCGTGTGCAGGCCTTTCTATCCAAAGACCGCAAGGTTCGATAATTTGTCGTGTGCCCACCGGAATGTGTTTTCCACAGCAGTTTTGCTCTCGTTAAGGTTGGAACGATTCATGCGCGGGGGTTTGCCCCCCTGTCTTTTTGAGGTCATTTTTTGTTGTTGTTGGTCTGGAGTCCGAGTGGCTTGCCTGTGGCTGTGTATCTAGACAGGACCTAGGGTCTGCGGGAGCTTAGACCGTGTGCTCGTATCCCCTTTTCGCGTTGTCCCCCTTCTCCTTGCCGGTGCAATAGAGCGGGCATTAGGGAGGATTTGGGCTTCCGTAAGGGGAGTAGTCGGATAATCGGGGGGCAGGGGGTAGTCGGGGCGCTGCTTTTCTCCGTCGCACCTTCATGCATAGATGTGAATTAACAAACACAGGGAGTGTGCCGCAGCCGTCTGTCGATGTTGACACATTGGCAAGAGGCGGTCTACTTTTTCTCACACGAAATGGCACAGGAAGTTCTTAAATCGTGTGGGACAGCAGCAAGCAGTCTAGATCACGTGTGTTGAGAGAGCGGACGCTTTTGGTACTCTCTTTCGCGCTTCCAGCTTCCAGTGTAGATCACATCGTAAGCGGGGATGGGGCGAGGCCTGGGAGAGAGGCGTTCGTAGAAAGTGGAAGCCTGCCTGAAAGCGAGCTCGACGGAATATCAAGAAAAAACGCAAGACAGGTTGAGTGCTACTCATCATTCAACCAAACACCCGGTGGTCTCTTCTCAGCACCTACTTACATCCGTACCAGTCCAACTAACGCGTCTTCCGTGGTCACCCATGCCATCTGCTCAAAACTCAAGTGTACTTGCTATTTCTTGGATCCTGTATTGGCTGGGACGGAGGCCTTAAACCTACGTTCACACTTTCCGAAGGTGATGCACCTGAAAGGCTCACAGCGAGAGCGGGAAAAGTAATTGCTATAATACACCTCGCAGGCGTTTGGTCCTCGGCTTCTAGACTAAACCATGTTAGTCGGCGCATTTTAACACATCAGGAATGAATGTGCCCACCCGTGACGCCACGCGCTCTCAAGGTTGTATGCCTGCGAAAATGCTTCACAAGGTAACTTTTCCACTGCGAAATGAAATATGTAGCGAGAGCTGCCAAAGAATGCGCGAATGATGGTACATGTACGTGCCGTTAGCGCCCGCAATGAAGAACCGCTTATGATTTCAGGTCCAGGCTCGAATTCTTATTGTGGGCTATAAACTGAGTGTATGTCGTTCGATTCTAATGTCAAGCTTCTTGCTTTTTCGTACCGCTTGTGTGTGTCATGCATTTTTCCCTCGTCGCAAAGACCGCCGCCGTCTTCACTACCTTGCTTTATCAATACACCTTGCTTTTTCGGAGCACGTCGGTGACTTGGGTGAAGCTCAGCTGGCTTCTGGGTTTGTGACCACTGGATTGGACCTGCTCATGTGCCGCTGGCTGGACGCGCAAGGGGGCACAACGGATGCGACCCGATGTCCTGCCCTCATACATACTCTCTCTGCCCGCGGCATGCAACCATTGAACTTTGAACCGTTGCCATGCTGGTTGGCATTGTTGGGTTGCACCCTCTGCCCTACGATTCTTCTGGCGTGATGGTACGAAGAGCGCGAGATGAGATAGGGAAGGGGGGGGAGGGGTTGAACAATATCGCCGTCGGAGTGAAGGTGGCGGCTGGCGCCGCGTCAGGCTCACAAGCAGCGAGGGCTTCGTCCGTTGAGCCCATGATCGGGACGCCTCCAGCACCCCTCGCGCCTTCGTCGTCTAGGACGAAGGCCTGTCGCATTGGCGATGCGGGCGACGATGAATCTGCTGTGCAGGCGTTTGACGCAGCCCTGGTGAGATGAAAAGTAAGAGTGATGTGTGTTGCATGGTCGACGAGTGGAAAAAGACGCTCATAGTTGAGAGGGGCGCGCCTATTAACAGCAGTACTTGTTGTTGTAGGTGTTGTTTCTACAAGTTGTTGTTGTTGTTGTTGTTTCTCACATTACAGTCAGTAGCTCTAGTCTCTATTAGTCTAGTCCACAATAAATGGGGAGCCCGTGGTCTCAACACCCGGCACATATGACGCCGCGGGGAAATAAAACAAAAATAGGGTACAAACCACTCGGACAAAGAAAACAAAATGATAGAAAGAAAATAACAGGTACCCACTGACCGTTCGAGAAAGAGCCCTCGGAAACCGATCAAAATAAAACAAAAAAACAAAAATAAAGGAGGATGCTTCCCACACCCGCCTGAAGAAAAAAATCAAAGGGTAACGTACCAGCACCAGGCACTACGCACCAGGGCATGGGAGTAACGGAGCAAATAGGACAAAGTGGCGGCAGATGGGCAGACAGCTAGATGTACAAAAACAAAAGCAACAGCTAAAGCGAGATCAAGGTACCCAACACAGCAGAGTAGGCAGGGAGGACATGAAAAAAAGAAACACAGCACAGAGGCCGAAGGCAATACAAAGGACATACATAAAGTAGTAAAGCATACAGCAGGGAGGGAAACAGGGCGCAACAACATCAGCCGGGTACATCGTTCGCCACAAGTGCTGCCTCGGCCGCCCTACTCGCTTCTTCAGCAGTGCCCAGTCGCCGTTTCTTCCCCCCCACCGCCGCTTCCCCGACTCTCTTCTCTTCGGTCCTGAGATGGCCGTACTCTCTGCTTCTGCTTCCCTCTCGCGCTGGCGCTTCGCGGACGCTTCCGCCTCCTGCCTGTGCCATGTTCTCATGAACCATGCCGCCCCGTCTTCGACCTTGTTGTACCACACCTCCGGGTCCTTGGCGCTCTCTTTCCATTTACCCCCTTGCTTTCCGTCTCCCGTGTTGAAGGCCACGAGGTCCTGTCCTAGACGAGACACCCANCGTCTTTGGCTCCGACACCATCAGTCCGAACAGGCCGGCCACGCGCACGATGATCGACATCATCTTCTCGAGGCTCTCCGGCGAGCGCGAGACGATGGCCGCGTCGTCAGCGTAGAGCATGGCCCACAAGGCCTCCGCGTCCGTCACCACCGTCGTCTTCTTCCCCGCCGACCTGCCCTTCTTGCCCTCCACTTGTGTCCCGATCTTGACCATGTCCGCCGTCACCATGGGGTCCTTGTCGAACTCGGCCACGGCGACCATGAGCATCACGGCAAAGAGCAAGATGAACAGCAGCGGGGCCAGGTTGCATCCCTGACGGAGGCCTTGGCCCACGTCGAACCATAGTGTTTACACATTGGTAGTAGATCTTCATGACTATCGCGTTCTGATTGGTCGGGCGTTGTTCGGCGTTGGTTCTGGCGGCCGATTCTTCTCCAGCGCCCTCTCCCCGTTCCGCATTCCGAGCACGCGGCTGCGTCGCGTGCTGCCAAGTTCGCGGCCGCTAGACCGTGCTTTGGCCGTGGGGGAGCGTGAGGGTTAGGTTAGGGTTAGGGTAGATGTGGGGTGAGCAACCTAGCCTTGCTCGCGTGAAGAACCTAGCCTTGATACGTTCAACATCGGTTAGTCCTAAAGAGTTACTATCAAAGTGTAACCAAGGCTCTATTAACAATCCAGTCGAGACGTTGGGACTCGAGAGAGCTGGTTACAGGAGGAGCGGGCGGTCCGGCCATGTTTGCGTGTCATGTGTGATGTAGACCAAACCTTGGCACAAACAGCAGGCACCACCATAGATTGCTGCTGTACTTTGGAAACGATCGACGATAGGCAAGATCAGCAACCAAAGGGAAACAAACGAGTGTTCGCTACACTATAATAGCTCTGTCCGCAATGCAGCTTTGGGCTACAACTACTCCAGGTTCTCAGACATAATGCTGTACACGTGCGGCGAGTTCCCTTTGCCCGTTTTTTCCCACACGCGGAGCGTACAACACGACAGCTTTTGCGGAAGCGGCGCCTTCAGCACGCATCCATGCGCATGCTCTCTGAAACCGCTGATTGGCATCCGTCAAGACCACTGCAGTTGCTGTTTCGACGCATGTGAGGCGACTGAAGCAGGACGTGCGGCGCCACATACTTTAAGAGACTACACCTGTTAGTAGAGGCATATGTTCGGCGGAAAACACACATGACATGCATCATTACAGGGACCACCGAACGGGTTTTGGCGATACTCCCCAGGGGGCACTCTGTTCACAGCAGCCTACATAGGTTCCCCACCGCATTTTGTTGAATTGTTTCGTCCAGTGGTAATGAAACCCACCCAAAATCAATCCCCCCCCCCTGGAACGATTCCGCCCCCCCCGGTGTTCGCCATTGGGGTTGGGTTGTCGTCGCTTGGCAACGACGTTGTTAAACAAGCCCCCCTATCGGTGTTTGCCATGGGATTGGGTTTTCGTCGCTTGGCAACGATGCTGTAAAACAAGCGAATGCACTTCGTGATCTCGGCAACCAGGTTACCGGTTTTTTTTGGACCTCTGTTTTTTTTTGGCGTAACCATAATGGTGGTCGAGTGGATCATGTTGTGCGGGGTCGAGAACCCTCACTCCTCGCAAGGGGAATGATCGCACCACGTTGTGTTACATTGGTCAAGCACCCTCTAGGCAGTTACACAGTGCTTACAACTGTCTCTGGAAGTGAAGCACCAGAAAACATCTCAAGTCATACGCAGCTGTCATCCGTACGCAAGGAAGTAAACACAAGATGCCGAACACCCCTAGCAGGATGCAGCGCACCCTTCTTGCGACTCGCCGAGTACCTCACGTCGCTTCGCGCTTGGTGATGTGAGAGCCTGGTCCGGTGAGAACCCGGCGTGCTCCGTCCCGGCTTTGTAGGGATGCGAGGTCANGGATGCAGCGCACCCTTCATGCGACTCGCCGAATATCTCACGGCGCTTCGCGCTTGGTGATGTGAGAGCCTGGTCCGGTGAGAACCCGGCGTGCTCCGTCCCGGCTTTGTAGGGATGCGAGGGCAATGGTCTAACGACTAAGGCAGCGAAAATCATCCTGGGATGCTCCAAGCGCACAAGTTCCACCCCCCCTGGTGTTTGCCATCGGGGTTGGGTTTTCGTCGC
>CACKRE030000195.1:455567-486805 GCA_902602495.3 Ectocarpus sp. CCAP 1310/34 | reverse complement strand
GGGTAGATAACCCACGGAATGGGTCAAGGTTGTAGAGGACGTATGGAAGGAACTCGACATCGACGAAGATGAAACGCTGGATACGGAGAGTCTACAGCGGTTCAAGGAGAAGATATCTGTTGCTTGTGCCGAGAGAGAAGAGCAGAATCTGAGGAAAGAATCCAAGGATAAGGAGGGTCTAGAAGTGTACGGAATGTTGAAGGAAGGAATAGGGTTCAAGGACTACCTACATGGACCAATGGATGCAGGAACAAAGCTTAAGGTCAAATTCAGGACCGGGGACATAGGCCTTCGAGAACGTCGACGAAGACATAGGACGGTAGACGAGGAAGACGACGAGTTCAAATGTGATTGCGGCTTCGAATGCGAAGACCGTGTTCATGTAGTCGCGGAATGTCCGTTGTACAAGAAGTAGAGGGAAGTGTACGTGACTGAGCTGGGAAAAATAGATGGGACGTACAGGGAGATGTTTGAGGCATGTAATAGAGAGGAAAGGACGGTAGCTGTACTGGGGCATAGGAGGTGGGTTGAAAAGGCGGGAAGAGATATCGTTAGGATAGACAGACTAGGGAAGACATTTTTGAGCCACCTTTGGCAAAGTAGAAAGGAACGATTGACCATCGGTGATCGGTCCTGTGGGAACAATGCTCCGTCCTCTCGAGGACGCGTGGTCAATGGTCTAACCGCTAAGGCATGCAAAACTTAAGAGTACGCTCCCCCCCCCCCTGGATTGATTGGCTAATGGTGACCGGTCCTGTGGGAACAATGCTCCGTCCTATCGAGGAAGTGTGGTCAATGGTGTGACAACTAAGAGGCATGCCAAGCGTGAACACGTCTCCCTCCCCCCCTCCTTCTTTTGTGTGGTCAATGGTCTAACATCAAGGCATGCAACTCATGCACACACACACACACATACACACACGCACACGCACACACACACCCCTTGAACAGTCCCTTTGCGCCGAGGAAGGTTCCGAAGTGTCGGTGGACGCCGTCCGAGCCCTCTTCGCCGCGGCGGTGCAGAGAGCGGCGGAGGCCAGGTGGAGACGAGACAGCATGGAGGACTGCTGCAACGAGGCGGCGGCGAAGAACCAAGCCGGGGCGGCGGAGCTGGCGACGAGGCGCGCCGCGGCTCGCCGAGCGAAGGTTAGGAAGGAAAACGGGGCATGGCGTGGGGTTGGAGATAAACTGCGTAGATCTGCGTGCGTTGTTTTTGGCGCGAGCAGTCAACGCGAACCACCGGTACGTGTGTTGGTGAAGACGTAGGCGGGTGTGTGTCTCGAAGCCGTTTTTCTGTCTTGCATGGAGGCGTGAGAAGGGAGGGTTAGGGGACGCCCTGAACGGAGCGGACGGTTTATTCGAAACACCGACAAAGACGACGGAGGAGTAAGTCTCATGTTGCCAAGAGATATGGAGATTAACTCACAGCGTTTGTAACCAAGATGTTTTGTTTCCCGTGGACCAAGCTCTACAGTAACGTATTGTGCATTTTTTTCTTTCGCGCCTGGTTTTGGCCGCCGTTGTTGCTGCTACGGCCTGTTCAGGCGACAAAGCTTAGCATGGAGGTCAAGTGCCGCGAGCAAGCCCAGCTGAACCAACTCACGGTCGAGCATGCGAAGGCTGCAAAGGCGGGAGAGGTGAAACACCATCCAAGCGCAGTTGTTGCCGAAAGTCTCGCTCCTGCGGATGTTTGTTGCGTTCGTCGCCTGGTTTAGCCATGCTTTTCAGTCCGCTTATCAGCCGCTGATAGCGTCGAGGACGTCGAGTTGTGAGTCTAGTTTTAGTTCCCCTCTTGAAATTATCTCCTCTCGGCTACTCTTCAAATTTCTCGGTGACGTTTCGTATCTCGTCACGCGTGTGCGTTAGTTAGCGTTGCCTTCATTTTGGTGTATCATACTACAATAGGAAAATCCGCTCTGCGTGCGTACCGCTCGTGCTTGAAACCCTTCCACGTTTCGCCAACCCGTTAAAGCGAATTCCATGGCGCACTTTGTGACGCTCCTGAATGGTCACAACGGAGAAGGGGGAACACCCATCGCCGCCGCCCTTACGGGTTGGTCTGTTAATGCCTACACATACCACAAACACATACCACGTTGCCAGACGAAGGAACGAACATTCCTTTCAAGAACTATGGGGTCACCGAGATATATAGAGCGAGGGCCATGAAGGTAGAGTTATTTTTTCGTTCTTCAACAACGAACACAACTTTGGCAACCTACCCGCTCCCGCGAATTCTACTCAGCTATAAATAAGGAGCACACAAGGCGGGGCTGAGGTGTACTAGGGTTGGCCGTCCCCAGCACCTTGTAGCCGAAAAACGTAATGTGTGCGTGTGTGTAAGCATATCAATGCTCTCCGGCTCTCAAGGCCCAGATTTTCGCGACATTGCCGTGACAGGAGGCACGCAGCGCCGAACTCAGGGAAAAGTTCGAGACGGCGGTTCCCAGCATCCAGCAGAAGCTCAAGCTTGAGGCGGAGAGGCGGCGGCAGCAACGGCTGGACAACGACGAGCTGCGCGCGAAGCTGATCAGCTTCGCCGAGCAAACGAGACTTAGGTGCGCGACCTGTCGGATGGCAGGATATATATCTACCCCCTTTCTGAAATGAAATGGTTGGGTGGGTGCGTTCTGGGTATTTTTCAATTTTTCAGTTTTGGGGACGGAAATGCAAGAGCAGCATTGATGCGGGCACTTTAAACTGTCAGAAGAACCGTTCCAAGAACCATGGGAACTCGCGAAGTCGGCTAGTGGATACACCGATCTGAAGGGCCCGAAGTCGTTAGACCGCATTATTAATAGTCGGAAAAGAGCTTCTAGAACAGGGCTTTCGTGAGATACCTGCGAAAGGAGAGCAAACGAAGCGGTGAAAGCGGCGTAACCTGCTCTGTGGGAAATACTGAACCGCTTGGTTTTCCGCCGCGTTTCGCGATCTTGGACCGCAGTGAAGTATTGAGAGGCTCTTGCCGCTGCCGCTTTCGGACAGGCAATGATGTGGGCAAAGGGCGTGTTTGCTTCCGGCAAACATGGATCATTCCAAATCCGCCTGGTATTTGATTTCACAATAGGGATTTGTGTTATGCTCGGTTATTCGGTTGTAAATTTCCGCCGTCACTATCCGTCTGTGACGATAGTTCCATCCACGCGAATTGTTTTTTGAGATAGTGAAACTGGCCTATGTTTACCAGCCGTATACATCGGTGATTGCATGTATTGCCAATCACACCCAATGTTTCATCGTTGGGAATCTCTTCCCCCCCCGATCAAAGCGGAAGGAGCGAGTCACTGCACTGTCGCAACGTTCCAACGCTCAAGCTGATCCCCCTATTGCGTTTTGGTCGTTCATATTTATTTATGTCGACATTACTTGTTGCGGCGGAAACACACAGCAAGGCGGCGTGCGCCGCGCAGCTGACTCCGGCATCCCTCCGGGTCGAGATCGCGAGGGCCAAGTGCGAACAGCAGGTGCGGGGTGACGGCACACAGCGGGGTAATTATGTCTCGCATGTTTTTGACATCCGCCTGGTGCCGGTGCCGCATCTCATCCCCCATGATGATGACCTGGTCAACGGTGCAACGCACACTCAAGCCTGCGTTTCCATAAAGTCTTGGACGCCCAAGCAGATGAAATATCGAGTCGTAGCGCGTTGCACAAGCCCTAAGTGTATCACAGACGGCTCGAATCAACAAACGTCCCGCCCCCGCAAAATATTTACGAAACGCATCTGTAGGAAGCCGAACGACAGGCCGCGAATGCAAGGGCGGATAGCCTGCAGGTGGAGCTGGAGCGCGCTACGGCCTCGCACACCAAGCTGAAGGCCGACACTACCCAACGCGAGCGGAGCCTGACCAAGATCCAGAACATCCTTAACGAGCGGAAGGCCATGTCGGCTGGGTTGGAGGCCAAGGTACCTCGCGCCCGCCATTTGTAGCCGTTACAGTTTTTGTATCACGGCAGTCGTGTCGTATGCAAACTCGCCGCGATTTCCCGCCAAAAACAGACATCCGTAAGGTCATCGATGACCTTAGGCTTGCTCGTGTTCTTCTGGTTGCCACGAGCGGCTCGAAGTCTTCGTCGCCGTCAGGGTGCTGGAGTTGAATCACAACGGACGGGTCGATCATTGATTCGAAACATCGACGACGGTGGCTCGCTGTTTACCACGGGTGATCATGGTTTTGGAGTTCCGTGGCCCAGATGGAATGGCTGGGTGATCGACAAAAGCCCCGGATGTTTGTATTTGGCGGGATATCGCTGCGAATTTGCTTCAGCCATCGTTGAAAGTTGTTGATGGACGTGTGCAGGAGAATGCCTTGCATTGTAACTCGCTGAAGTCTAAGGAAATCGACCACGCATGGACCCATCCTGTGTCCTCCGCACCCTTTGACCCCCTCCTCCCCTCCCTCGCCGGTCGCATTTTGTTCCTATCTATTCAATCCGGCGGTGTACACGCCTCCTCCTCCTCCAGAGCAAGGAGCTCCTCGCCAGCAGGGCATCGATGGACGCTGAGTGCGCTGTTCTGAGGGAAGTGGTGGCAAGCGAAGAGGTGGGGGCATGGGTGTGGCTTTGTCGGGTACTGCACCGCCGTAGCGAACTCCGCTCGGCTGTTGGGTTTTGAGCTAAACCTCGAAGACGCCTGGACAGATTGCTGCATGTATTTCTTTCTTGACGTCAGAGAGCTAAATTGCGACTTGCATGATACCCGACACAATACAGCTTCAACTTGTGGCTCCTTATTGCCCTTGCCAACACTCTATCTGTTAAGAAATAACAGGGCTTCAAATGAACTGGGGGGGCAATCACCCCCGAGCTGCAATCATTCACCGATGCTGTTTGCTGTGTTTCGCTATTCCTGGCGACGGGATTGCTTGACAACAGTCTCCCGTAGGCATCAAAGAACCTTCTTCACGCACCCGCGCGGTTGACTGCCCGTGGTCGTCCCACTTACGGTCAGTATTTCGAGCCGCAAGCAACAGCAGTGTCAACGGCGGTCACCGCACGCTCCAACGCTCGCTCTTGTCCGGTGCATCAGGCTGCGAAGAGTCACAAGAAGATGGCGGAGCGCTTGCAGGGCCTGTGCGGTCAGCTGGAGTTGGAGGTCGCCTCTAGCCGCCTTGGTCTGGCCGCTTTTCAAGCTGATCCCGCTCTGCGGGGGTAGCGCGCTTTTCACACGGCGCCGGCTCGAGCGCTTGGTTTCTACAACTGCTATATCGTAGTGTACGATGTAAACTAGACACCGAAGCTTGCTCTCGTTTGTTTCTGTGCTGCTAACGTCTTATTACGTTTTCACATACACGTGCAACTGATTAATTTGTAGGAGTTTTTTCCGCGCGCGAAGCGCGCGTGCGAAAATAAAAACGGAGCGATAGCGGAGTTTTTTTTCGCAAAAAAACTGTTTCAGATGGGTCCTTTTGTTTCCCCGCCTGGGTTCTGCGCACGTTGAATAACACCGCCTGTCAGCCCGACCCCTGAATTAATTACTGTTCTCAAATTGATGTCCATGTGTGTGTGTGTGTGTGTGTGTGTGTTCGCACCACCTTTGCACCGATAAACAAGCCGTTTGAGGATCGTTTTCGGTGCGGAAAAGTGCACAAGCTGTAGCGTAACAAGGCCATCATTCCGCACCCAAGCGTTTCTCATTTCGTGCCCGCGTCGCTGCGTTCGGTGCCGATATGTACTCTACTCACACTCCGTTTCATCGATAACTGCGCCAATTGGCGACGTTCTGCAAAAAAAACGAGTGCCCAAGCCTACTCCTAATAGGTGAACACTTCTCGCGTCGTTGTTTCCTTGCACCAACCCCTAAGTCACTCGTTCACACCCGGTTTGTCCTCTCTTTGCGGCGGGACACGTACGTGTGTGTCGGTTTGGTTCTGCTGCTACGTGCGTGTCGGTCGGTTTGGTTCTGCTGCTGCTGCTGTGTTCTTTTTTTGACCTCGTCCACACCGAGTGGCCAACTTTGGCACGTGTTCAGACCAGCTACCACGCATCTCCTCCTCTACAGCTCGCGGCTTTCACTATCTGCATATCACAGAGGGTGTTCGCGTGTGGTTTGCAGACCACGACAGGGCGTAGTGAGGAGGGGCTCGCGATCGGCGACAACTCGCGTGCTAGTTCAAATATTCTGCTGCTGCTGTGTTCTGAGTGGTGGGGCATTTTTTTTTACTTCTTCATTTACTAAAGCATACGGAGTGCTCTTGATACGTTCTCGCATCAACAACATCGCATCAACAACATCGCATCAACAACATTTCGGGTGTGTGTACCAAAACAAAAGCAACACATATTCACGGGGGGCGCACGACCCAGCCTACTGCAGGTACTTTCCGCAGCACGGGTTATGCTTTTGTGATGGTGCGCGAGGAATAAACTCCCCCCATTCGGGGTCTAGTATCGTGTATCTAGGCGGTTGAGCTCTCTTTGGCTTGTGCTGTCGTGTGTTATCCGAAGCTGTAGCGTCGGACCTGATTCTACCTAGCGGCACCGTTGCCCTACATTTGGCGGGGTGCAGTTTTGGTGTGTGTGTTTGAAAATGTTGAAAATCAACTCGGGCTGGGATTGACACTAGGAGGAGGTGAATTTGCGATGTGCCACCTTTGCCATTTGCTTCGTTCGGAGAAATAACATGCCGAAGTCCGTCCAAGTTTAAGGCGAATCACCCCTCGTCGTTCGCCTCGCACCTGTTGCAGACGACTTGCAGAAACTTAAAATGCCCCCCTTTGTCACCCCGCTAATATTCTCCTGGCTTGAGCAAAAGCAATGCCACCAAAGAATAGCAGCAACCAAGTACTGCTCCGCGAAAACTGGTGGGCGAGAAGCAGATACTTTATTTAAATACAGTGCGCATTATTTGCCAAGGGAATGCGGCATTGATCGGATTCCGAGCCGCAACAAATACTGCGGAGTAGGGAGCTTCAGCAGTTTCAGACTTGCGCCAATGGGTACAGCGGTGAACTACCTCTCTCCCATATCTTCGTGCTCCTCTGCTCGCTCGTGTTGTTGAGCGTACAGCAGTAGTGCCCTCATCTCCAACATCAAGACTGAAAAACCGTTCTCTGCTCGGCTATTACTGCTGTAGACTGAACCCCTAGACGGACACAGACGCTCAAGTATCGGAACAATGTCGATCACCCCTCCGATCACACCTGGTGTTCGAAAAGCTTATCTAAATCTACGTGCCGTTGGCTGCTTTGAAGTATCAATCTAAATCTACCTTCCGCTGACTACGTTGTATGTCTAGGAGACCTAATTGGTGAGGTCCCCAATTTCGAAATTTTGAAAAGCCCTGCATGTACTGGACTGTCAGAAGCTTCCTCATTGGTTCGCGAGTGGGTGAACCAACTTCCCTGCATCATCCATCGCCATCGCCAATGCGCCATTGCTTACCCCCGTGCCCGTTTTGCCCACGGCTTGCTCGCCCTCCGATGAAGACAATGGCAGCGGCTTCCATGCTGTGTTGCTTGAGGTGCTCCCTGCCGGGGCTCTCCTTCGTGGTTTTACCACCGATAAGGTGAGAGGTGAACCACTTGTGCTGAACTGGCAGGTACTGCTCTACCGCTACGAGCGCGTTCGCTTATTGCCCAGTTGTGATGTCCCCGCGCACGTCCCGCCTTGCCCGATCCTGTTGTAGAGACAGATATGATAGCAAAAATGGGTGTGCTTTATCATTCCCGGAGAGGGAATGAAGCACTGCTGTACAGCAGTAGTAGTAGTGGACCGCTGGTATATTACAGCAGTACATCGAATACATCCAGTGCACCTCTATCGGGTCTTCTTGACCGGTGCTCGTATGAGCTCATGTGGGCGCTGTAAACATGCACAGGACACGCGACACGGCGACACCCTCATATGCATACTTTACATTTCGACATCACGATAACCAGGTGGGCTTGTGCCTAACCGCGAGGTGTAAGGTGTCAGCACCGTGCTTGAAAGACTGCTGTAGGTACCTGGACGAGTTTCTCTGAGGTTCGTGAAGTCCTCGGCTGTCGGCGCAATCGCACGACCCACCACCACGTAACCAACAAACTCTGTAGCATCGTACAAGGGCGCTCCGCGGACGACCGCTATCGGCGGTCGCCGCTGCGCTTGTAGGTTGCATGGCGATGGCAAGTGTGTGCGTGTAGAGTTTGGAGATGAGGCGAAAGATTCTGCGCATAATAACGTGGTTGAGGGTGTTCCTCGAGGGTTGGAGAGGAGGCAAGAAGGGTATTTGTTTCGGAAAGGATTTTATGAAATGGGGCACTGTTGACATCCGATGGAAAAGGCCGCGTAGAAGACAAAGAATGCTTTTATGAAATCGGGCACTCGTGCATCCGAGTTACAATCGGGCACTGGTGAAGATAAGATAGCAAACGCCGCAGCGTTTATTATTATACGGCGAGGTACTGATAACATGAAGACGGTAAATCTGCACTCTTCAACCGCCGAGGTGCGTGTAGACAATCGGGCTCTGCTCAAGATATGACAGCAAAGGCAGCAGAGTTGCAATCGGGCACTGCTCAATATCCGACAGCAAACGGCGCACAATAACACGGCGAGGTACTTATAACATGAAGACGCGTTCGTTATACGGCGAGGTAGTTACAACATGAAGTCTTCAACCTCCGAGGTACGCAGAGAAGACAAAGAATACCTCTATGAAATCGGGCATTTTCTTGTACATCCGAGTTGCAATCGGGCATTGCTCAATATCCGACAGCAAACGCCGCACAATTATACGGCGAGGTACTTGCATTACAACAAGACGATAAATGGGCACTCTTCAACCTCCGAGGTAAGCGTAGGCAATCGGGCACTGCTCAAGAGCCGACAGCAAACGCCGCATTACAATGTTACGGCTATGCTTACAACATGAAGATGGTCGGCACTCTTCAATCTCCGAGGTACGCGTGGAAGATAAAGGATTTCTATGAAATCGGGCAGTCTTTCAATCGGGCACTGCGCAACATCCGATAGCAACGCTGCAGCGTTTTTGATCCTACGGCGAGGTACTTACAACATCAAGACTGTAGTCGGCACTCTTGTTCCTTTGGAGCACGCGTAGAAGACAGCAAGGGAAATTGGGCGAGGTATACGGACAAACATTTATATCTGATCTGTGTTGTCAATTTTTCTCGTTTTTTTCCTGATCTTCGGTGTTGGTTCTATGTGATGACGTCGTCACTGGTTTTGTAGAGAGACCCGTCGGAGATGGCGTGGCTAACCCGGGTGCCTTGGTTATGTGCCTGATCGTGGAAGACCCCTTCAATGTGGAACGATTCTTAGCTATTGTCGATATTTTCACTGCGTGCCTAACACAGACGATCGGGAGAGATTCGGGTGATTGTCCATTGCAATCATGGCTTTGGTTGGTTGTTCTTTTTCACTGTACGTCCGCAGACACATTCTGACAGCACTTCAGACAGCAGCTTTGTGCCCCGCCAGCTTCTTGTTCCATGCCTACCATGGTGTTTTTGTACAGACAGCACTTCAGACAGCAAGTATGCTGTAGTCGGCAATCATTCGTTTTGGTACAGAGTGGGACAAGTAGGGGGTGATGTTGCTGTAGTCGAACGGTGAGACGGACGTGTAGTTCAGTTTTGGGCACGCGTACGGTGCTGCAGGGATTATATATAGGTGTAGTGGTACCTCTTCGGGCTCTTGTATACCTTTTTCTTGCTACGTGTGCGTGTTCTTTAGATCCTCAGATGGCTCTAGCACTTTCGTGACCACGGGCCGAGAGTCTTTGCTAGATTTTGGCATTTAGCAACTGGCATACGGTTTAATGTGAAGTCAACAACAACAACATACGGAAAATGGCCCTATACCCTCAGCGTACGCATGGGCGTGTGTACAGTGCGCGACCAGGCAGGCATGTAGTGATACGGCGAGTTTCTATCAAAGGGCGTGACCACCGTGTACTGCACTAAAGCCCGAGGTTGTGGGTCGAGGGTGTGACTCCTCTAGCATCGGGCAATTGTTTTATACCCGAGGCACAATATATTCAACGTCCGCAGGGAAGCTACATATAATAGCCGCAGAGCATAAGTTAAATACCTACTTACAAATTTAAAGGCAATGCGTACTCGTCTGCGGTGGAGTCTATGAAGATGAAATGGAGAGCGACGGTGGCATTGGGACTTTTCCATGTGCCAATGGTAGAACTCTGCGCAATAGTCGTCGAAAAGAGCTTCGAAGTGCTCGTTGTCGGCGATTGGCGCGTGGAGTGTCTCTTAGCGGTCGTAGTCTTCGGCGGTGGTGTCGAAGTTCTCGGCGTCGATGATCATGGAGTCATAGGATTGAGGGGTTCCCATACTCCTTGCGTCATCCTGGAGGCAATAATGGGGATGGAGAGGAAGTTGAGAAACCGGACGGGTAGAGTTGTGAATTTTCGTCGTGTATTAGGTGTATGGCGGGTGGATCAGCATGGTTTGGATCGGGCAGTTGGTTGTGGTTGAATACGGTATTGATTTGAACGTCGTATCGCAAAGTCGCAGCAACATTTCTGGTTGACCTAAATACGCTCTTGGGTGAGACATGATGGTAAGGTATTGGTCGTATGATGCATACATACGGGGTTGTTCTCCGAGGATGTTGAGGTTTTCGGTATTCATTCCTGTCGAAATAACAGTTTGAAACGTCGGGTTGTTTCGGTTGTCGCTCATGTATTGGACGATTTCGGAGCGTACTTGGGCGTGTTTGTAGGGGTCGTTATAGATACGTCGTGCGATACCGCGGAAGCCACAGGCGCGATCACCTATTCCGCTGACAGTGGACCATGTGGTTTGTGGTGGAGGGAGGGGTGGGAGGATGAGAAATTGTGGGCGGAATGTTTGGTGGAGGCGGAGGCGGTAATGATGTTTGGAAAACTGCAGCTTCAATGAAGGGGACATATACGCAGTTTGCAACATGGGGGATGTTGTTCATGAGATGATCGGGAGGTAGGAGGATCATGACGGAATGTCTATTTTTGGCGCGGCTAAGAGCAACGTAGAGTTGACCGTGAGCGAAGCAGTCGGAGCGCAAATCGACACCAATGCGAGATATGGTCTCACCCTGGCTTTTAATAATTGTGAGGGAATAAGCAATTCGCAGCGGGAACTGGCAACGGTTGAATGTGATGCCGTTACGACCAACTTGGGCGTGGAACGAAATTTGCGGAATCGAAACGATGGAGTTATCGTGCAGCAATTCAACATAAACGACTCGAGAGTTTGGTGATATCCGCGCAGAACAACTTTCTGACCGTTGACGAGACCTTCGGAGAAGTTCAAATTTCTAATAAACATGGCGAGGGCATCGGGTTTCAAATCTAGTTTATGGAGAGGGACCTTTGGCACGTTAAGGCCGTTGACGTTTTCGGGGGAGGAAAATGCAGTGGAGGACGGATTAGTGTCGCCTGTGATGAGTGTGTCTGAACTGCAAAATGATGCTTCATTACCACGTCGTGTAGAAGAGATTTCGTTGTTGCATGAGTCAAAGAAGCGTTTATTGTAGCGATGATAGCACGATTGGTGAGGGGTTTGGAGTCTTCGTGTATGTCAGGGTATACGAAACGGATCAAATCGTCGAAGTGTGCCGTGTGCTTTAACGAAAAGTGGTCTGTGGTTGATGTGTCGTGTTTGCAAGAGGGGTAAGTTGTGAGTCATCTGGAAAAGTCTTCAAAGGCTGTTTGTTTTGACCGATGGATCTGACGAAAGAAGAGTATGCAGGATCTTCTTTGTCTCTCTGAGAAATGGTGAGACGGATACGTTGATTTTTGGCCAGATATCGCTTGATATGAACGAAGCTTCAACTGTGTCAGCGGCTGTGCCGAACGGCACCACAGGCCCGCATTGACGTCAGTCACCTGAGAAATAAATGGTAATACCACCATATAACGCTTGCGAATTTCTGCGCAAAGTTCTTTCAAGAGCCTCGACACAAAAACGGTGGGTCATGGGGATTTCGTCAAAGATGATGAGGTCGCATTCTCGAATGAGGTCGGCTCGTTGTGATTCGTTTTTGATGTCACAATAAGCTCCTGGCACAACGCGTTAAGTGGTAGCTTGAATAAGCTGTGGGACGTCCAACCACCGGGAAGTTGGAGGGCGGCGATTCCGGTGGAGGCTACAATCAGAACAGTGTAACCCTCTCCGCGCAAATGTGCTACAATAACTCGTTCTGTATGACTTTTACCGTTTCCTGCTGGAGCGTCAATCATAAAGGGCTGTGGCTGTTTGTTTTTAACGGCTATGGCGACAGCGGCATAAATAGCGCGTTGCTCAGAAGTTAAGCCAGGCTCGATTATCAGCATATTGGGATTGCTCTGAGGGATCGAAGGAAGAGCGCATACGTTCGTCGGTGTGTGGATTCTGGAAGACTGAGTTGTACGTTTGTTTCACCGTGTTGTAGTTTTAAGTTGATAATTCGTAAAGCTTGTTGGGTAGTATCGGTGATGCCCATAGGACGGGTGACATCTTCAATGAGGTCTTCGTAGTCATGCCACATTTTGGGTGCCGGGCCGCCGTTCAATAGTAGAGTAGCGAAAAGGCCGCGAAGCTGAGACGGCATCTCGAAATTGATGGCTTCTTCCATACCAATAAATAATTCTTCTTGTCCACTGACTAATCCTTGAGCTCGGGCGGCGTCGTGAAATGTAGGGTATTCGGTGGGCATGTCCCACGGAGGAGTTTCAGTTCTTATTTCGGTGAATGACCTACCGGTTTTTTGGGGTAAGATTAGTCGGAGATAAAAGAGGTCACCAACAGCAGGCGACTGAAATTTAATACGACAGACATGCGATGATCTTCTTGCAGAGACGACGTCATCGTAGGAATCTAACCACTTGCCATGTGGTGGGAAAGAAGGGATAGGATCGACCTTTTTGTTTTTGATGATTGTGTAAGATTCAAAGCAGTCAAACAAGGTTAAGGCATCGAACATTTCCAGAGTCGGACGTTGCAAGTATCGCATAAGGTCGGACACAGAATCGTCAGCACGTTCTCGCCTTTCTTGGTCGGTAGCATCGGATGGATTCATGACGTTGTGTTCGTTTTCTAGATGGGCGCGGACGACCGTGACTGCAGGCGAGCGCAACATCATGTCATATCCTAACACGCGCCAAGTAGCTTCGGCGGCGGAAACGTATCTAGTTTTTCTGTTTTGTTCCATTCGCTTTTGATACCTGCGGCTCTTGCTCTGGCCATGTCACCGCCTTTAACAACGTATTTCAACAGGTACTTGACTCCCGAGGTAGCCGTCACAATGTCGAAACAAATGTGACACCAATATCGCAACAATAGGTACGGGTTGTACGGGACGATCCACTCGTTGCCAATTTCAACACCAATCCATTCACCATCTACTCTTTGGCGGATGGTGGGTCTGTCGCCGTTATCGATACGTTTGTACTCTGCACGACCTGTTTTGTCATTGACAATCGCTGTACAGTAGTTCGAAATGGCTGTGGGAAGTGCTTATTGCGGTACCGCTTTTTGGTGGTCTTGTTCGTGTCCATGCATGTAGCGGAAACATTGTGTGTACCACACAGTCGATGGATCAAAACATTTAGTACCGCTTCGCGAAGTCGTTCGTTCGCAATATCTGTGGAGGGTAATTGCGCCCATACCCACGACTCCATGTTTGTAAATGCGTCATCGTTGTTAAAGCGACACATAACAACGTGTTGGTGAAATTGAGAGCGAAGCATGAAATTGAGAGCGAGAGCCAAAAAAAATAAAATTCGGGTCCAGACGCCTCTTGCAATTTCTTGGGAAGTAGGGGGCGGGGTCTCCAAGAAGCGGCGCATATTGAAGGTCTCATCAGCAGCGTCACGAGCATATGCGTGTCATCGTCATCGGATGCTGCAGCTAGGAGCTAGACAAGTTGCTAAATTTCCCCAGATTGGCTATTCCTGCCTCAAACTGTTGCAGGCCGGTTTGGCCTCTGGCGGTGGGCTCTGCTGTAGTTTCTGCTCGCCGCTGTAACTCCACATCGAGAGACTCCCACAGGATGACCAGGGTATCTGCTTGTAGCTACGGGCTGGCCCTTCAATTCAAGCTACACAGCAGCTCCACCCTTCAGCAGTAGTCCAGCTACAGCGCATCGCGCAATCTCGCTCTCAATCAGATGCTTCGCTCTCAATTTCACCAATGTGCTGTTACATGAGGTGACAGTGAGGGAAGCCTCTCTGCTGGAATTCAATAGTGTAGAAAATAAATCCACTTCTGAGAAAACTTTACCGGATTTGAGCTCAGCGATTATCTGTCCATTTTTGGACTTGAAAACATGACAGTAAAGGTCAGGGCGATCAGAAGCTGTTTGATTGGGCAACAAATTTGTCAACTATTTCTAGCCATAACGGGTTGCATGTGATGGTAATAAACACTTGGAGACGACCCCTACGATTGACAATGCTAAGGGCGTCTTCTGTATCCGATTTCCGCTTTAAAGGTGATCCATGGAAGCTGGCCGGGAGGAGCTTACCGGGTTGATTGTCTGCTGTAGACTCGGTGATAGGAAGTCGGGTTGCAAGTCTCAGTGTATGCGGAAGTTTATCAGACTCAAAATATGACAATTTGTTTTCCTCAAAACGTGAGTACATATCGCGACACCATTCCTGAGCAATTCTACTAATTCCCTGAGCGAGGGGTTCGGATAGTAGACGTTGACGACAGTAGAAAAAGAAGAGCACGTGCTCTGTGCCTGCACGGTTCATGGATTTGGACTTTCTCGGTGGGCTTTCGGTGTAGTGACCGCTGCTCCAACCGCTTTCACCATGATTAAGTAAGCACGGGAACTGGAGGGGTTCGTATGAAGGAGAATAAAGGTCTAGAAAACGTGGCTTGTCATCGGGGCTATTCTTTGGGTATGATATTACTGGTTGGGTACAGGAACAATCACTCTTCGAGGGATACGAAATCGCGGCGATCTCAGGCGCACTTGGGGTCCCAAGGACGTGGCCGTCGTTGACTCTGCTTACTTCTGCAATCTCTAGGACAGCAGGTTCGGGACATACGGTAGAATTTCGCAAAACTTCGTTAACAGCACTTCTATACTGGGTGGCCCATGGTATGCTTTGGTGAAAGTAGGATCGTAGCGAAGCGGCGGTGTTGGTGTTGACCTGAAGTTGTCGGGATTGGTGATTCAACTCGGAATAATACATATAGAAGCGTCACGTGTTCGTGACGGTCATGTTTGTGTTGTGTTGCAAGTCAAAAATGCGATGGTAGGCGCGACCATGCATGGTTAATATACTTGGTCCGTACGGCTGAGTCCAGGTCTGTTTTCGTAAACCATTGGGACTGAGAGCAGTAAAAGAAAAGAGGGAGTTATTTTTCCTTTGGTTTCGCTGGAACTCGGTTGTGTTGTAGATATCCCAAATATGTGGAGGAACTTCTCTTAATTTTTGTATTACGTTTTTTCCATTGTTGCAGCAGCTGAAGCGTTTAGTTCTTTCCTCTTTCCACAGTTGAGAGCCGCAATGAGGGCAGACATAAGTACGGTCGTGATCGAGGTCTTTGTACGCGAACGTGGTGGCTACTGTCTTGTCGATTGGAGACTTGAAAACTCGAATGCCTTTAAACACAGGGTCCTGGTGGAAGGGTGATGGGTGTCGAGGAGAACGCATACGCGTGAAGTGGTTATGTACAGCGGAAGATTCGGAATTGTTGTGGTTGCGCGCATGTCTTCTTTGGGCAAGAATTCGTGCGCGAGCTGCGCGACGTGCCGTGGCTTGTTCGTTGGAATTTGACGTGGTATTCGAATTAAGATGATTTACCATGCGCAGGACACGCAATTGTTGAGAGCGGCGAGATCGGTTTTGGCAGCAGACGTCATGGTGTGGGACAGAGGCAGCACATGATACCGATAGAGTAATTGCAGGCGTGACATTGCGAAGGTAATCGCTTCGAGTAGGTGTGTTGGCCATATCAGTGGCAAGTACGAGGACATAATGCTCCAAAATGAGGGTGGCTGGCAAGACCGTAAAATCACACCAAAGACCTTAGCGCTTGCCATTCAGAAGTCGGCGAGGTCTGCGGTGATCTCAGCTGAGGGGGCCTTGGCCTCGTCCTCGGCGGAGGTTCCCGTCTGCTGGCGGAATTTGCGGTCGGCTATGATGTCCCCCACCTGTTACTACAGGAAAAAAGAAAAAAACAAAGAAAAGGCAAAGGAATGAAAGGAAAAGCCAGGAAGGAGGAAGTTTGTGAAAAATCTGTACGATACGAGACACAATATGTGACTACAGGCTTGGACCATCGCAACGATGAAACGGAAACTGATGCTGCAGCAACGTGTGTAATCACATATCTATAAAATCATCAACAAGTGCAAACGATGGAACGGACGAAACGAAAACCATACTGCAGCACGCGTAAATTCAATGACAGATATTTAAAACGAGCAATATGTGCAAAAGTTCGACGCACAAACGTTGCGTGCCAGCGTTTGGCGCAATGGGCGTGTAGGCCCTTCGGGTTGTCCTCCTTGAGGGCCCAAGACCTGATGACCAAGTTGTCCTTGATATTTTTTGTGCAGCCGTCTCGTACGTTCTTGGCTGGTTTTTCTTTGTCGTTGTACGCCGCGCAGACGGTCTGCGAGGCACGAGCCACGACAATTACATGATTGGGGAGTGAACGAAAATACCAGCTGTAGGAGCGGAGGTGACTCGAGACAGCAGTTATTCAACAGCAAACAGGCAACATGCACAGCAGTAGGAGCGGAGGTGTCGCGCGACAGCAGTAAGTCAACAAAAACACAGCAGTCTGAAGCATACCCCGACAACGGCTGCAGCAGCGATGGTGACCCATAACAGGACTTGTTTTTTCGAGATGGGGCCGACGCTGCGCTGCGAGACCCACTCGTCGACGAACAGGTCGATGTTGTCGTAAACTGCACGACAGCAGCAAACAGCAGAGAAAGGGGATACATCTTTAATCGGTATCCATATGAATGAAAACGATTTGTCTTGAGGAGTCGAGCGGTGGACGCTATACGCCATAGGCAAGGCACGCACCAACACAACTGCTGTGAGGAGATGGACGCTACACGCCATTGGCGGCACGCACGAATACAAGCGAGGCAGGGTACGCCCGAATACAACTGCTGTGGGGTATCTACCACAGGAATAAAAACAATTAATGTTGAGGAGTGGAGGATTGACACTAAATGCTTTACACGGGGTACGCACGAATACATCCGCTGTGAGGAGTCGAGCGATGTACGCTATACGCCAGAGGTGAGGTACGCACGAACACAACTGCTGTGGGATACTAAAGGAAACTCCCGGGAGAATCAATGAACGCACGGACACGACTGCAATACCAAGGGAACTCACGGTCTTTTTGGGTAGTCGAGTTAACCTTCCCGTTTTTCTTCCCGATGGAGAGGAAGTTGNTCCTGCTAAGGGTGTTCGGCATCTTGTGCTTACTTCCTTGCATACGGATGACAGCTGCGTATGACTTGATTTATTTTCTGGTGCTTCCACTTCCTGAGACAGTTGTAATCACTGTGTAACTGCCTCGAGGTTGCTTGGCCATGTCAACACAACGTGGTGCGATCATCCCCCTTGCGCGGAGTGAGGGTTCTCCACCCCGCACAACATGATCTACTCGACCACCATTGTGGTTACCGCCAAAAAAAAAACAGAGGTAAAAAAAAAACGGTAACCTGGTTGCCGAGTTCACGAAGTGAATTGGCTTGTTTTGCAACGTCGTTGCCAAGCGACGAAAACCCAATCCCGATGGCAAACACCGGGGGGCACAGCAGGGAGGGGTCTGATTCCTTTCCGCCCGCCCTCGCGAGCTTGTTGGCCGTAAATTTGCAGGAGTCGGGGTCGTTCTTGTCGTTGTTGGGGCAGGCCGCGTAACGACGTCCCCTATTTGTGCGCCACAAGAGTATTGTTCAACTCTTGACAGGATGGGTCTGGGCAAAGCCTCCCGTGAATGGGCTCCCCGACGAGCTGAAAGCCGTCGGGCGGCTCGCCGCTGCTGCCGCTGCTGCCACCGGCAGATCCATCACCGCCGCTGCTGCGAGAGTCTCGTGCTTTCTCGGTCGTGGGTGAGGTGCTAAGCAGCCGGTTGGAAGCCATGCCCGCGAGTTCTCGTGGTTGAAAAGAGGGGTGGTGATGTGCTCGTGGTTGAAAGCATTCATGTTTATTCCCGATTTGCCGCGAAAAAAAAAAAGTAGAGTTCGATCGATAAAAAAAGAATGGTCTCGTCGCTACCTTTCAGGTGTATAGCCTGCACTGTCAATAAACCGAGGTGCGATTGGTGGAGGCATGGTAGATCTCGGAGACGCAACTTTCCGCCCTCGGAAGCACTCGGGGACGGGCTGGCCGACAGCAATCCAAACGCGGGCAAGGCCCTCGCGAGCCGGGGCTGCCGCCAGAAGCGATTCCCGCGGCGAACGGAGGTGCATGGGCGGAGAAATCGCAAAAAAAGAGCTCTAGGCGCACGAGAGCATCAGAATTGCATTTCCTGCGATCTCGTGAGCCCTCAACCCGTCTATAGGTCTATAAGCCATAGAGCAATCTGCACTAACTATGCATCTTCGTGCTCGCATATTGTAGGTTAAGCAACATTACGAGGTGCGAGACAAAGATCTTGCTTGTGGCGGGTTCCACAAGTTGTACGTGCAGACAAAATTTGCTTGGGTGGGCGCCTCCTTCGTGCATCTTGATCCCTGCAAACATTACTACTGCAAGTAGAAATCCGATCAAGACACTTCGAACAAGTCGACAAGCTCGCGTTCCTGTATACCAACGGTGGCAAGAAGACAATTTGCGAACGCGCGAGTTGATACAACGCGTTGATCGGGGTGGGTGATAAATTAGTAATTTATATCCAGACTGCCGGACGAAAAACATAAAAAACCTTGTCTGCTGTTTGGTCGTTCCGTGCCATTTTTTGTTGTGCAAACCACCTGAGACCCCCATCCCATCATCCATGTGCTCAAAACAGGTGTAATCCACGCGCCAGCCTGAATCATTTCGGCACGCGCCGACAAAGGAGAGCCTCGCGAGCGCGAGGCGGCGGGTGCTTCTTCCGGCAAAGGGCGGGAATCGGCAGCCGGCGACGAATTCGTCGATGGGACTGGGCTGTTCGCTCGAAAGACTTGCCGAGGGGGGTCTCGTCTTCGCGCGATGCCGCTTCCGACCAAGAAGACGACGTCTTGTCGTTCGAGGAGTTCGAAAAGGCGTTACTGTCCGCGACTCCAAGTCGGGGTGGATTGAACAGAGGCGCCGACGGTGCAGGTGATTCCCCTGGTGCGCCGACGGGGATAAACTGGCGATTGCTCGTCGAGGACATCTTGGTGCAGCCACTTTTCTTCGGGATTTTTGCTGTGCTCGCTAAACCAGCAATACGTGAGTCAAGGGGTGCTTCAGATCGAAGTAAATGGGCAGTATTGGTGCGCTGGAGCATCAGGCATGCCAATCAAGTCGCGATCTCGTTGACGAGTTCTCAGTGGATCACACTCACTCTCGTGAGCTCGATTACTGTCGCAACGCGCTAACAATAGCCTAGAAGACTGCAGTAGCGCTTTATCCGACGCTGGCTATGGCTTCTGCGCCCCGACACACAAACGGGATCGGTAGCCCAAGCCCAAGGAATGAAGCAAAATTCCCTAACCCGTTCTTCCCGTACGTTTTGAATGGGCTTCTCTTTTGTCTCCCTTGTCGACGAAGAATCGACGTGCCTTCGATTTTTGCACGAGTTTGAGGTTAGTCACGTAGCATATGTGGCCACTACAGGCCAAAAGTACCACCACCATGGATGTAAAGCGGCCGATCAGACGCGCAGGCGAAAGACCTCACTCAGGGTAAGTATTTCGGGTGCCGGCTTTCTGATCTACATGTTGATCAGGGGCGAACAATCAACGACTTAGTGTCGACCTTCAGAAACTAGTCGCCCCTTCACATCTCCGTGATGCGATGCCGCCGTGTGCTCTGAAAAATACCCGTCAGGCGGGCAGGTGAAATCTTCGTGGAGTGTGACATTACACGGCGCCTGTCTAGGGATACTCTGGTCACTACCACTTTTCGCGTACGGACTGTTCCTCGAAACGCGACGAGACTGGCGTTGGGTGCGAAAGGCCCAGGCCACAACGGAACGCGCCGTCTTCAACCTCTTCGGGAGCAAACGCCAGGTGAACTTTGCATGCCCAGTGTTGTTCACATCCTCGCTGTTGCGGATCTCTACCAACATCGCAACGTTCACCGCAGTTGCTTTTTCAGAAACTCGTTGTCGACCGATTGGTCGTGATACTGCACAATCCGATTGCGCAATCGCCGAACTCAATGACGTGTTTGTTGAAAGCTCGTGTATTCTGTTTGGTTATCACGTGCGCAAACCTCGAGTTTCGGAACCCGTCTACTGCGCAGGTGACAAAGGTGGCCGCGGTTTCGATCCCCTTGTCGATGATTGTCAGCGTTTCCGAAGAGTGCGGGTTCCGAGGATTTCTACCCCTCATACTCGCAACCCACACCAGCTTGCCTACGGCCGCCATCGTGGTCCTCTCGGGGATCTTTTGCGGGGTAAGACACGGTCACGTGTGGAAGAGATTAATCTGAAGTACGCGGAAATGCCAGGTCTTGAACCCGCTTTTTTGTCGTGGTTTGTCATTCATCCACGGGACGAGGGTGGATGGATAGTTTGAGTCACGTTGTTTGACAATAAAGTGGACTATGCAACAGCAACCGCGCCGGCAAAAACAAATCGTGCGCCCAAATCGTGCGCCAAAAATTGCAGGTGCTCCACGCCGTGTCGTTGGCGTACTTCCTGAACGCCACTTTGAATGGTATTTTCTTCCACTGCCTACTGCTCTCCACGGGAAACATCCTCGTGCCGATGGTAGCACATGCTGTCCACAACGCCTTCGCCCTAGTGCACTGCCACCTCAAGGTATGTTTCCGTCATCAGGTACAAACTGTCCTGCCACGCGAACCACAAGATTCATTATCGGCTCTTTGATCGCCATGGTTGGCAGAGTGCAGTTGGGTAGGAGTAGCAGCAGCAGTCGCTGCCGTCACGTCTTGCCCCTTATCAAGATGACGGGACACACTCCTCAATCCTTGACCCAATCAAACCGCTGGATTTAGAGTCAGTCCTCGACAGCTTCTTCAAGCACTCCTGCACCTTGTCAATCACGAGCGCAGGTTGGTGATTTACCCTTCGGACTTTCGTGGTCCGCTTCCGTTGCGAAGCGATCCCCCCACCAACATGAGCAATAGTTAAGGGAGGCAGACAAAGCCATCTATCTGTGAACGCGCTGCACGGACGAAAACCAGCTCTCAAGATGATATGTACGAGGTAACTAACATGGGTTGCTGCACCTATTTTCTGTTGCTGTACTGCGCGTTCCTTCCCGCAGACATCTGGAGGAGAACCAGTCAAGTAAGAGCATCACTGCGGGGGATCTTCACCAAATACCACGGAACGTAACCTGCCGGCCTTTGCGTTAAGTAAATACCAGCGGTCGTTCGACAGCGTGGTAAATTTCCCTGTGTTAACCCCTTTTGGAGACACTTTTTGTCCCCATCTTCTTCACCTGCTTTACCTCGCGAAGAATGGCACGATTGTCTTCTCCTGTGAACTACTCGACCAGGGGGGTGCCAGGGTACACGGGGACGACTCTAGTTTAGTATAGATGCTTTGTAGAGTGGAGGAGTATGAGGGTAATGAACAGGTCGAATCGGGGGGCGATTACGCCGCGGGTTCAACAGCGAAACGCGCCGCGTCTGTCTACCCTTNTCCCCATCTTCTTCACCTGCTTTACCTCGCGAAGAATGGCACGATTGTCTTCTCCTGTGAACTACTCGACCAGGGGGGTGCCAGGGTACACGGGGACGACTCTAGTTTAGTATAGATGCTTTGTAGAGTGGAGGAGTATGAGGGTAATGAACAGGTCGAATCGGGGGGCGATTACGCCGCGGGTTCAACAGCGAAACGCGCCGCGTCTGTCTACCCTTGGTGGAAAGCGCTACTAGGGGCAAGCGCGGAAGAAGTACCTAGCCCACCGTTGATAGGAGGCACCGGGCAACCCAGGGCTTGGGTAAGAAGGTCTCGCTTTCCCTCTAGAGAAATATCTTGAAAACCTCCTCTTCGTGCCCCGTTTTCCGCGCTCCCGCCAGTTGCTGCCTTTAATCCCTATCATATGTGCCCTCGAATCGAGGGGACATTTGGTGGGGATTATAGACAAGAGACGACTCAAGTGGGAAGGCAGCTTTGCACTTGCACCCAGGGATGGAACTGTCGGCACCATCCAATCAACAAGCATCCTTCGCTCTTTTTCTTACATTTCAGAGATTTCGCAAGATCGCCGAATTTTCTGTGCGTGGTGAGGGGGTTAGCACGGTCACGGCTTGGAAGAAAATGAGAAGACATGTCAATGAGGGATTGGTCAAATAACACGGAATGCGTTCGGCTATTGATCACCGCACACATCACGATCTTGCCTAATAACACGACGAGTTTGAATTTGCGGCTAAAAGACGTTCCGATGTAACTATGTGAACTTGACTGTTGCACCACATACATACATGGACATGTGCCGTTGTGAACGGCGGAATCAAGCGTGCGTGTGCAATAGCCTGCTTTCCGGCATACTCTTTCACAACAGCCCGTAAAAACTTGCCGAAACTGCAACGAAGAATGTAGTCTATTTCACCGCCTGCCTCAGCTTGGAATTAAGCTTCAAACACGATCGGCTTCACTCGTGGAGACAAGAGTCGGCGATATTGCAGCCATCCCACTCAACAGGTTGGAGATTTTCGCGCGCACGCTCCTCGTGCTCACAGACTATCACAGGGCTGTAAGGGCCGTTCTAAACGGTGCTTGTTTTCCAATTAGGGTAAGAGTTTCCGAAAGAGGGAGCTTCGCGAATCGAGTTCGAAGAAAAGAAAAAATACTAAAAAGGAAATTAGGAACGACAGTAAAATTGTACTTGGGCCCTACATGTAGACTACTTGGTTTGATTTTTTGTGGATGCCTTCTAATCATTCATGTGGAAGTGTAAACGCTAGGACCTTCTAAACATTCATGTGGAAGTATAAACGCTAGGAAGAGCCAAGAAGTGAAGGCATCATCCTGTACAATACATCCTCATGAGATGATCCGCGGTCGGACCACCCGAAGCCGGAAAGAACTAAACATCGAGTATATGGATTTCACTTCACCGGTGTTGGAAGGTACATGACAATACAAGTAGAAGGTCTGCCGACTTGGCCTTTGTCAATATTTTCCCCGGTCACTCCTCATTTTACTCCCGTTGGATGGTTATCTTCCACGACGCAGCCCGTCCGCCCTTCGTCATTGCATCAAGTCGCTGGAGGATTGGTTCATGACGCCCAAAAAGATGACACCACCATACAGCTAAAAGAGCCTCCACCCTGGCCACAATCATTTTCACGCCTCACCAAAATTAGTTGCTACATCTTTGAAAAGCAGATATGACGATGAGGTAGGTTTGGACGTCGGGAGTTAACCCTTGCCTCCGGAGATCCATAAGTAGGTCTACAGCTTCCTTCCAACGACCTTGCTTTGCACAAGCATCAATGGCGGCCGTGTAGGTTATCAAATTTGGGGTTGCTCCGTGGGTTTGCATCTCTTTCAAGATTCGTACAGCTACGTCCCATTGCTCCCCCTTTCCACAAGCATGAATTGCTGCGCCATAGCTGACGGTATTCGGGGTTAACCCTACCGTTGCCATGTCTTTTAACAAGCCGAGAGCCTCTCGCCATCGTCCACTCTTGGCACATGCGGTTACGGCTGAGTTGTAGCTGATTATGTCTGGCTTCAGCCCCCGCGTGGGCATTCCCTCAAGTAGGTGTAAGGCTAGCTCCCACTGTTCCCCCTTTCCGCACGCGTCGATGGCTGAGTTGTAACTGATGACATCAGGAGCCACCCCCCGTGCTGGCATTCCCGTAAGAAGCTGCACCGCCAGCTCCCACTGTTCCCCCTTTCCACATGCGTCGATCATACTGTTGTACGTGACCACGTTTGGCGACAACCCGCGGGTGGGCATTTCACGGAACAGACCCATAGCCTCTTGCCACCGTGCACTCCTCCCACACGCCTCGATGGCTGAGTTGTATGTGATGACGTTTGGGGTTAGCCCTGCCGTTGGCATCTCCCTCAGCAGCTCCAAGGCTGTCTCCCACTGCTGCCCCCTTCCGCAAGCATCGATGGCGGAGTTGAAGCTGATGATGTCGGGGTCTGACCCAACTGTTGACATCCCTCTCAACAGCTTGACAGCTTTCTCCCACTGTCCCCCCTTTGCACAAGCATCCAAGGCGCTGTTGTAGCTGATTGTATTTGGGGCTATCCCGTGTGCTGGCATTTCCTTCAGCAGGTCCAAAGCCTCAACCCACCGGCCGTTCACTGCACAGGCCGCCGTGGCTGTGTTGTAGCTGATGACAGTGGGAACTAGCCCTACCGTTTTCATCTCCCTAAGTAGATCCAGAGCTTCCTTCCACCGATCCCCTTTCGCACAAGCATCGATGGCTGAGTTATAGCTGATCACATTCGGGGATACTCCCTGTCTACGCATCTGCTCCAAAAGATTCATAGCTTCTTTCCATCGCCTCCCTCTCCCGCAAGCAGCGATGGCTGAGCTATACGAGATTACGTCGGCTGGAATATCGTTGATCAACATCTGCCCTAAGAGATCCATGGCCTCCAGCCACCGGCCTCCCTTAGCGCAAGCGTCGATGACCGAATTGTAGGTACGGGTGGTAGGGGGGAAGCCCTTCTCTATTGCCTCTTCCAATAGATCCATAGCCTCTTCCCACCGTCGTCCCTTTGCGCAAGCACCGATGGCTGAGTTGTACGTGATCAAATTCGGTCGAACTCCTTGCGCCACCATCTGCTCCAGGAGGTCCATAGCTTCCTTCCAACGCCCCCCGTTTGAACAGGCAGCGATGGCTGAGTTGTAGGTGACCACGTCGGGGGTTATTCCCTCCGTCGGTGCAACCATCTGTTTCAGGAGGTCCATAGCTTCTTTCCATCGACCCCCCTTTGAACAGGCAGCGATCGCTGAGTTGTAGGTAACCACATCGGGGGTCACTCCCTCCGTCGGCATCTCTCTCAACAACCTCACAGCTGTGGCCCACTGTTTCCCGTTGCTACACGCCGCGATGGCGATGTTGTACGATGTCGTGTCTAGATTGCCGCCAGAGATCTTGAACTCATCTAAAGCGGCCAACGCTGTTCTCCAATCCCCATCTTTCGCTTCAAGCAATGTTGATTTCAACTTGACCAACGATTTTGACTTGCCCCCCCTTCTCGCAGCTCCACGTGATCTTGTACTGGATTCGAGCGGACCCTCCCCCTTGCGTGACAAAACACCAAGCCTAGTTGCTTCACCGCTAACCCCAGCATCTACCGCTCCGGCGTCGAGCTCGCAAGGCATCCTGGTTCCGCTTAGATGTCGAGTGCTTCCTCTTTCCCGCCTCGAATGTCGATATGTTCGAGAGTTCTTGGCCATCAATTCCGAATCGCTGCACGTTGAGTGCGTCGGCATTGCGCCTTGCAAACCGAATGCACAGCTTGATTTGTCGATAGCTGGGGGAAACGCGCGTGGTAGGCGGGTGGCGGGGTCGTACTTAGTATGCGCGGTCATGGTCAGGCGCACGAAAGTGCGTGTTTTTCCCTACGGGGGACGCTCGGAATGGCACTCGTCATCGCGTTTGCTCCCGCCCAGTCGGATACGTCAATAGGAAGCAGCCAGAAATCACTCAAGCAGCGATTGCACTATATATATCGTTGGTAACAGTCTACAAGTAACCGCTTCGGCAACAGAACGCGCCACCACAGGAGAACTCAGCAGCTAAGAACTTGAGCCTCACAAAATCCAAAATCTAAGCACTTGGCCGTAAGAATAGGTGCTCAGTTCCGACGTGACAATAAAAACAAGAACCCGCCTCTGTGAAAATACCAATGCGCATACACATAAACGCGGAGCCCCAAAACACGCCGGTTGCAAAATAAGTAATTCAGGAAGGTGCGGGGTGACACCAACAGCAGTTACTTCAGATTCAGTGCTGGGAGGGGGGGGAACTTGTGAAATAATACCTGTACGCGTGGAGACGGGGGGGGGGGATGTCCGATCTTACCGCAGTTGTAAAAATTAAAGTCTGACCGGATGGATCCGACAAAGGAACAAACTATTTGCCCACGGATCTTATCGGATACCTTGGGATTTGTAATCGTAAAGAGGTCGCTCTCTTCTTTCGCTCCGTAAACTAGTGAGTAGTGCAGTAGTGAGATGCCCTCGTCCTCCGCGTTCCAACAAGAATTTGGCTCATGTGCCGGATTCGTAGGAGTCGAGTCGGTAACGTGACGGGGATGAAGGAAGGTTGGGTGAGTTTACGTCTTGCCGGAATGGTCAAGTGAGGGTGGCTCTTGTCAGACCATTTTTCCGTCCAACCTCCAAAATCCAAAATAAATAATATCACTGATTGGACAGCGCGCCAGTATTCCGCCGCGGGGTTTTGGATGGCAGGGTTCGTGTTCCGATAATTTATCGATATGGCTTAATCAAAAACGAGCACGAACAACCTCCAAAATCAAAATCAAAAGTGCGAAGAGGAACATCCAGCTGGCTTGCTACACTTGCCACACCCTCAAATAATCGTACACGCCTTCATTTCGGTGTTCGTCTAACCACTTACAGACTTCTTGGCGATGCAAGCAATAGCTTGGCAGAAAGCTGACATCCAGCAGAGCACGGTATACTTTGTTTGAGCGAGATCTGCTCTAAGTTGAGAAAGAGAGAGTAATATCCGTGAAAATATTTCTTTGTCCACGCAGGCCAACGGGCAGCTGTTTGGGCTTTCCTACATCAGCACGCAGCCATTCAATCACATATTTCTCGCTGAGTTCGCAGCCTATCGATGCGACAAGACCCCTCAACCCGCCTGATCATGGCCGCTGTTCGGAGCTATCGTTCGCGGTCTGGGGTGCCGTGCGGCCCTCATGGTCACGGTTTGAATCATCACAACTGGCATGTACTGGTATACACTCTGGAGGACAGGCCTTGTTCGCCTCTTCCCGGGTTGATTGTTGATTTTGATTCCCCGCTTGCGCTGTGTAGAGCCAACCCAAAATCGAAAATCAAAAATCAAATTTGGATTTTTGATTTTGGACGCAACATTTTCTTGACAAGGGCCACCCTGAGCGAGTTAGAGAAGTCAAAGGATGCAATGAGGATGGGCGGAACCGCAGTCCGGCGCCGGGGGCCTCATCCAACAATCAATACTTATATAAAACATTGACACTGCTTGTGTTAAACACGCTAGTATTGTACCTTAGTGTCACGTTGAAATCCGCCCAGAAAGAATTGCGTCCTCTGCGTGGGACAACCCGTTTTTCCCGGTTGGATGCCTGCTCTCAATAAGAACATAAAAAAGATGTGCTCGGTTTGAGGTGACCAATAAGCGTCCATCCTCACGTACAATGGGCGGTTCTGAAGCGGTGGCGTGTTCTGTTGTCTCCACAATTTTTGTCTATACGCAGGATAACACTGGCGGCACACTACCTCTCCTGTCCATACTCGACAGGCAGGGCGGGCAAGCGTCGTGCCACTGCTGTAGTACACTGTTGCTTGCACACATGACACTCAAATCGCCCACCCGTGATTAATCCATCACCCATTATACGCTGTGGGCTGAAAGTAAAGCGGGTTTGCTATACAGTGCCATACTCAAACAAGTCGGACATCGGACATCAACGGGTTCATTGCAAAAAACGGCTAAAGCAGTATCAGAAAAACTGCGGCTGTATCGTTCTTAAGTCTTCTACTGCTTTCCCAGTACAAAAATGAGTTTTCATGAAACCGCCAAAGAGCACCTTGAAATAGCACCCGTTTTCGCGTACCGCCTCCAACGATGGAAGAAGAAAATACAGGCTAATCAGTCCAAATCCCCCACTGGCGCCAAAACAAGCATACACGCGAATATCGTCGAATCATTCCCTCTTGCTTGGCATCGATCACCAAGGCAAGCTGATGTTTTGCGCTGAACGACTTGACGAGGCCTGGTAACCCTCCTCAGCCGAATGCACCGTACCATGTTCCAAAGGAGGGCAGCTGCAGCGTCTGAGCAAGCGTGGCCGCCGACGGCGGTGGACGCGCCGTCAATAACCGCCTGTCACATCTCCGACAAAGAAAGGGGGTTAATTGGCCTTCTAGGTTCACATTGCATCTGCAATAATCACTCGTTCACACGATTCTGTATCTTTGTGCGCTTTGCGTCTTCAGACCGCCTATGGCCACAAAGCATTCGCTAAAATAGGTTGCTTGGTGTTCAACAAGCATCGTGAAACCGTTAGAACAGTGGTGTGTATGTACGTCCCTCTATTGGCGATCCTGGAAGGGACAGGGTAACTAAGGAATCTCTGCCTGGCGTTAGGCTCGCCCCCATCGCAATGAGGGATACCATCGTAAGCCTGGTTAGGGCAGTAGCCAGGCTGACTGTAGCCCTAGCCAGCATTACCGTGGAATTCCTCATTGCGGTGATGTGGTAGGGGAGCTCAGCTAGCCGGCCCTCGGCCATGAGGTTCAGTTGGTGAGCGACCATCCGCTGCATGCGGGAGAGCGCTGAGGACAGGTCGCTCACGCCAGATGGAGACGAGTGAGGTGGTGACGTCCATAGCGTCGGCCCGGGTTAGCGAAGTGATGGTGGCGGTCTCGTCGTCATTGTCGTTGGCAAGGTCGTTGAAGGGATGGTGTTGTCAACATGGTAATAGTTGTCGCGGTGCTCTTCGTCGGAGTCAGGCATTGGTGGCGTGTGTGTGTGAAGAGAGACGGGATGGAGAGATGTGGGACAACTTCATGACACTCGTGCCAGTGCCGCCAAGTAGAGTTCGCTATCTCAGACCAGGAGGGCGTTGATCCCTCGGTCGTTTGGTGGGCAGACTGGCTCTCCGGGGCAGTGGTGGGGACCGCGAGGTATCACGGGACGGGACAGTTCTCTAGAAAGAGGCGACGGAACTCTGCAATCAGAGCGGAGAAGTGGAAGCGACAGGTAAAGGGGCGAGTGGGACTGTGCACAGCAAAGCGCCAACACAGGAACACACGCCACGCTGAGCTGGCACGCTAATGAAGCGTGAAGAAACTGACATGCCAGCTGACGGTATCGCTGCGAGTGACATGCTGAAGACGTCCAGTGGACGGGGTATCTCGGAACACGCGCATACGTACGAGTGCATGCGTACCCGGAATGATCCGCAGAATAGTGCGGAGGAACAGAGTTGGGCACGATCCTCGAGTATGATCGTGCTTCTCAGGTAGACTGGGAACTCACATTAGGTGATTGATCGATGTGGTGAAGTCACATGTGAGAGTAGAATGGATCAACAAGCGGCATGCCAACGACAACATCAAGCTGGTTGCCTGGCTATCTGAACACCGAGAATACTGCTGTTGAATCTTCATGTCGTTGCGCGTTTATCCACCTACACATCGCTTTACGATACAAGTGAACATTGCTCGCATTGAGCCCAACCATGGTCAGCAAAGCCGCCTGATCTACCGTAGGCCGGCGTCCAGAACTATCTTTCGCTACTGTACAATATCTGGGATGCTTGGCTGTGTGGCCTTGGACCTCCAAATGTTGATGATTTGAATGGAGTCAGTGCAACGGGCAATAGAGGGAGTCCAAGGTCAGCTCGCTACTGTACAATATCTGGGATGCTTGGCTGTGTGGCCTTTGGGCCTCCAAATGTTGATGATTTGAATGGGGTCAGTGCAACGGGCAATAGAGGGGAGTCCAAGGTCAGCGAATCCCCCTGATCTGGGCCGACGTCCAGAAATATCATTCGCTATCTGGGATGCACGGCTGTGTGGCCTGTGGCCCGCAAATGCTCATGATTTGAATCTTTGGAGTCAGCGCAACCGGGCGTGTCGGGGATTTCGGGCCTTTTGTCATCTTCCTGGTGTTGTTCGAAAATCATTCTCGATTCTCAAAGCTGCAGCAGCTAGACACGGACCACAACCGCAAAACCTGCATGTGCTGCTGTAGTAATCGATTTTCGATTCGTACGTTGAGGTGACGAGACCCACCACCACCGGTTGTTCGCTGTGACTCGTACTGCTGCTGTTCATGTTCTGTTCTCACCGGATGACAGCCCCGTGAACCCGTCTCCAGCGCACGTGCAGCAAGCCAGCGTCACGGCTATTGCAATACGTTCGAGCCATGCAAACATGCTTCCTCTGGCTGGCAGCCCCATATACAGCAGCGTGTGTGTTATGTAAGTCTCCCCAAGCCTTGGAAGACAGACGAACAGGGAAAACGGAGCGCAAAGACCACCGAACGAAGCAGTGAGCATACAGGACATGAATGAGCCATTATACTACACTGCTGTAAACGAGACTAAAGCACGGCAGCAGCGACGGAATAACAGCAGTGCATTCTGGATAACCCTCCAAGGCAGTTATATGGACAACCTCCAGTGTCTCACGTTCCGTTACTCCTCTCATGTATGTGACGCTGCTGGCTGACTTGCTGTAGTTCCGCGGGATGCTGGGCATGGTGGCGCAAGCAGAAGCATCCATGTCACAATAGCATATAGGAGGCAATCCCTGAACGATGGAGGAACTTGGTGTCTATAAAGAGAGATGCTGTAGTACGCTCACCGTCACGCACCTAACGCTTGTCGCTCATCAGCTGTATGACATGATGAATGTTGTCGGTTTGTTGCGCAGTGCAGAGAGGGCAGCGCACGGCACGCAGTAGGGGGCTGCATGGCTGTGAGCCGTGGGGGGGTGTATGTCATGCACGGAGCCCCCGCTGCGAAGTTACTTGCTCATTCGCCTGGGGCTTCGAAGCACGGTTCTTGTTGTTCTCTCATAGATTAGCCGTGCGAAGAGAAGAGGCTGGGATGGATTCATGAAAGCATCAGTCGTTGTGGGCTGCAATGGTTGACGTTTCAACGAACCTTGAGATGCCGCCACCAAGGTTGCACCGGAGACGCGGCATGACCAGCATGCTGTTTGCTGTACGAGTGCTTATCAAGTTCATTTTCGTTCGGTCTTCGCCTCCCTATGTCGTACGAGAAGTCTTCTGCAGGGCAGGGATCGCAAGCGGACGCAAATCAATGCACGCGCTTGTTCTCTGGTTTCAAGATGATTCATGAAGAGATCAAGGTATCATACGATAGCCTATCACATAGACTACATGACAAAGAAAGAAAAATTGAAAAATGTGAAGGTGGCGAGTATATATAGACCTTGAAGTATACCTCACGTTCTAGGTAAAATTTGGGTCAAAAGGAGGGGGGGGG